>PVJN01029826.1:0-26116 GCA_004026805.1 Lasiurus borealis
GAGCGAGCGGAGCGGAGATTGCGAAGGGGACTGGGCTGGCTGTGAGCCGGCGGCCGGTATGGGGTGCAGCTGCTCCCAGGGCCGGGCGTGTGTGTGGTAGTTGTGGGGGTGCTCAGTGGGGCGGGGTTGGGGGGAGGGGGTGACCTTTTCAGGTCTGGGCTGCTCTGCCCCCCCTCCCCAAACCCCTCCGGCTCACTCAGCTTCACACACCGCTTCCCGGAGGCCTGACTCCCCCGGAGGGGGCAGGAGCGGAGCGCGAGGATGAAAGCAGGGCCGTGGGCCGCCTGCCTCCCCCTGTGCAGGCTCCGCGGGGCGCCCTGGCCGCCCGCCAGCAGCCAGATGGGAGCGGGGAGGAACGCTGTGGGGAGAGGGAAGGCATCGGCAGGCAGATGGATGCTGGCGGCCCTGCCTCTCAAACCTGTTGCTCTGACTCCCTGAGCTGCTCGGTGGTTGTTGGAGACGAGACTCTGGGAGGGAGGGGCCAGGAGGGGCCGGGAGAGCGGCCTTGCCTTCCGGCGGGACGGGACTCGGGCCCTGAACTGACTTTGGCAGCTCCAGACGCACCCCGGGGCCACGGGTCTCGCTGCAGCGTGTTTTGATTCGATGCCCTGCTTTGTTGCAGCGAGGATTAGAGGCGCTTACCACGGGGTAAGTCACAATGGGACAGAAATAGATCAGAGGGAGGGCGAGGCCGCAGCCAGCCAGCAGAGAATGGAGAGAACAGGTTCTCTCCGGGGCGGGCCTCGAAGGTTCTCCGAGGTGGGCTGAACCCTGGGCTCCGAGCTTCCTGTGAGGCAAAGCAAAAAGGGAAAAGCACCCACGGTGAGACGCGCGATGTCCCCGGAAGCCGCCCGGCGTTTTCTGACCCGGGGGTCCGGGAGAAGCGGGGGCCTGTGAGACCTTCGGAGGGGGCAGGGCGGGGGTTCCGGGCCACCTGTGGTGAGGTCACAGAAACACCCCAGAAGCTGCTTGTCCACTCAGCGGGAAGTGAAGGCCCGAGGCCGAGACCAGATCGATGAGACCGACTCTCCGGAGGGCCAGACCCACACCCTCCCGTCACTCGCCCAGACACACAGCGTGGATGCTTCCGGGGCAGGAGTTCTCCACGTCTGAGCTGTCGGTTCGGGGAGCCCCCTAGCTCCGTCGCCAGGAACCGTCCCGTGCCCCCAGGATGGTGAGCAGCGGCCCTGGCCGCTTCCCACTCAACGCCAGCTGCTTCCTAGCAACCCACCATGTCGATGCAATTTCCCCAGACCTTGCCGAGTGTCCCATGGCTGCTGAAGACCGCTGCTCTTACAGGAGTGGGGAGACGCCTTTTATTTTTATTTTTTTATTTAATATATTGTATTGATTTTTACAGAGAGGAAGGGAGAAGGATAGAGAGTCAGAAACAATGATGAGAGGGAAACATCGATCAGTTGCCCCCTCCACGCCCCCCACTGGGGATGTGCCCGCAACCCAAGGTACATGCCCTTGACCAGAATCGAACCCGGGACCTTTCATTCCGCAGACCAATGCTCTATCCATTGAGCCAAACCGGTTTCAGGGAGATGCCTTTTTTAATTATTATTATTTTTACCATAAGGGCCAATTTAAGGCAAAAATGTTCCCAGGCCACGTGTTTTGGGTTCAAAGCCAAAAAAGAAAAAAGAAAAGAAATGAAACACATATACTTGGGGAAGAGGTATTTTCGTGTATCTTAAATTACCCCCTTCGTTGAGAACACTGGCACCTCCTATCTTTTTTTTTAAATATATTTTATTGATTTTTACAGAGAGGAAGGGAGAGGGATAGAGAGCTAGAAACATCAATGAGAGAGAAACATCCATCAGCCGCCTCCTGCACACCCCCTACTGGAGATATGCCTACAACCAAGGTACGTGCCCTTGACTGGAATCGAACCTGGGACCTTTCAGTCCGAAGACAGACGCTCTATCCACTGAGCCACAGCGGTTTGGGCAGCTCTATGGTTTTGAGGAACATAAGAGGGAAAGTCAGGAGTGGGAGCTCCCCCTGTGCCCCCCTGACCCCCCGCCCCGACTCACCCTGCCCCTCGGCTGGGGGTGGCTTGTCTAGACTGGGGCCCAGGGGGAGCTGCCCTCTGCTTGCCCGCCACAGCCACTGGGCTGGGGACACAAAATGGGTCCCATCGACTCCCTGTCGAGCGCCACGGCCCGGAGGGATTTTCCATCGGCGCTCCCTCCGCCCAGTGACCCGAGCATCACTTAAAGACGACAGGCCAGAGGGCAGTCTGCGCCGATGGAAATGAACTTTCCCTGCAGCCTCCACTGACCTAACGATCAGATCACACGTGTGACCTTGGCCCCTCGATCCATCAAAGCGAGCACCCATGCTGCCCAGACGGAGGGAGGCTGGGGGCGGGTCCGTGTCCCATAGCAACCGTCCTCCCGCTCCTCCCACCAGGGTCCCTCGCTCCAGGAGGGGCACGGCTCCTCCCGCGGGGCTAGGGATGGCTGTGAGAGCTTTGCTAATGACTGTGGCTTATCTGGACTGTCCACATTTTTCTATTTTGCCGCACAGAGTCCTTCGGGGCCTTGGGGGATGGAGGGGGGGGTCCTCTTTCCAGCGGCAGCTATTTCTCAGCCCCTTGTGGGTTCTGGAGCCCCTGCCTGGGAGCGTGGCCCCAGGTTTGCAGCCAGAGGGCTGTTTATTTTTATTTTTATTTTTTTATTGATTTCAGAGAGGAAGGGAGAGGGCGAGAGTGCTAGAGAGAGATAGAAACATCAGTGATGCGAGAGAATCACTCATCAGCTGCCTCTTGCACGCCCCCTCCTGGGAATCAAGCTCACAACCCAGGCAGGTGCCCTTGACCCGGAATCGACCTGTGACCTCCTAGTTCAGAGGTCAGGGCTCAACCACTGAGCCACACCAGCCGGGCTAGACGGGCTCTTTCTAACATGCAAATCAGACCCCAAGCAGAAAGGCTGGCTCCTGCGGTGACTCCTCAGGCCTCGGGTTCGAGGCCCTTTCCCAGCCAGCTCCCAGCCCCATGACCTCTCTCAGCCGAGGACTTGCCCTCGGACCAGGCGTGGCTTCCCCAGGGGACAGGCCTGCTTCTGCTGGGCACAGGGGCCCCTACCTACCGCCTTGGCAAAGCCTGCCTGTCCACAGCCCCGTCTCCCTCCGTCTCCCACAGCCCCTTCTCCCTCTATCTCCCACACCCCCCTCTCCCTATGTCCTCCCACGGACCTTTCCTTGACACCCAGGCCGGGGCGGGAGGGAGCTGGCCGTCTGCCGGCCGCTCTGCACACACCTCCATGTCCCTCCCTGCCCTTTCCGCTCTGTCTTCCTTTCCGATGGTGGCTACAAAGTTACCAGCTTCGAGCAGCAGGAGTTCCTTTTTTTTTTCTTTTTTTAATATATTTTACTGATTTTTTTTTACAGAGAGGAAGGGAGAGGGATAGAGAGTTAGAAACATCGATGAGAGAGAGAGATAGATCAGCCGCCTCTTGCACACCCCCTACTGGGGATGTGCCTGCCACCAAGTCACAGGCCCCTGACGGGAATCGAACCTGGGACCTTTCAGTCTGCAGGCCGACGCTCTATCCACTGAGCCACACGGGTTTGGGCCAGCAGGAGTTTCTTATCTTCCAGTCCTGGGGGTCAGAAGGCCGAAACGGCTCTCACAGTGCCTCATCCCGGTGCCAGCGGGTCTGCCCTCGCTCCGGGTTCCGGGGCAGAGTCCCCGCCCTCGCCCCTCCAGCTTTTAGAGGCACTTACTTTCCTTGGTCCAGGGCCCCACCCTCCATCTTCAAAGCCAGGAGGGTGGCATATTGGAATCTTCAGATTTCTCTCTCTCTCTCTCTCTCTCTCTCTCTCTCTCTCTCTCTCTCTCAGACACCAAAAGCAATGGAGAGGGCAGGCACCCTGGCTCACCATTCCTGGGGCTGAGCGGCAGCTGGCTAGTGTGGCTCAGTGGTCGAGCACTGACCTATGAACTAGGACAGTGGTTCTCAACCTGTGGGTCGCGACCCCTTTGGGGGTCAAACGACCCTTTCACAGGGGTCGCCTAAGACCATCGGAAAATGCAGATATTTACATCACGATGCATAACAGTAGCAAAATTTCATGGTTGGGGTCACCACCACATGAGGAACTGTATGCAAGGGTCGCAGCCTTAGGAAGGTTGAGAACCACTGAACTAGGAGGTCACAGGTCGATTCCGGGTCAGGGCACCTGCCTGGATTGTGAGCTTGACTCCCAGGAGGGGGCGTGCAATATGCGGGGCTCCTCCTGACCCCCTCCCCCTCCCATCCCTCGTGGACTTAGGGGAGCCCCTTCCATAGCATCCGAACAGCCTGGACCCCCGTCCACACGCCGCTCCTTAGGAACAGTCAGCTGGAAGGAGGGGAGGCACAGGGACCTGGAGCAGGAGACCTGGGCCCTGAGTCCAGGCCACGCCCGCCCCTGGTGCCTCAGCGCACGTTCCTCCTGGCAAGGACCGCTCCCTGCTGTCCTATCGCCGCTGCGGAAAAGGATTCGAACCCGGCCTGGCCGATGCCACCGTCCGCACCCTCTCAGGGTGCCCGTGTGGGGCGTGAGCGAACATACAGTGACCAGAAAGGAGGGGTGGCCACCTTCTGTCCAGCAAAGCGCTGGCCGGGGTTGGTCCAGGCTGGGAGGTTGGGCACAGTGACTCTGCCAGTGCCTGACAGCTGGAGAATTCTAGAGAATTCTAGGGAGCTTCCCGCACCCCTGCTTTTCAGGGCAGCTCGTGTGTGAAGGGAAAGGAGCAGATGATGATGATGATTGGGGGAAACCTGCAGCTGGAGCTGGATGTGAGGCTCATAATGATGGTGATTAAAACGGATACCAGCTGGAACTGGTTTGGCTCAGTGGATGGAGCATCGGCCTGCGGACTGGAAGGTCCCAGGTTCGATTCCGGTCAAGGGCATGTATCTTGGTTGCGGTCACATCCTCAGTGGGGGGCGTGCAGGAGGCAGCTGATCAATGTCTCTCTCTATCATCGATGTTTCTAACTCTATCCCTCTCTCTTCCTCTCTGTAAAAAATCAATAAAATATATATTAAAAATAAACAAACAGCAGGAACCAGTTTGGCTCAGTAGATAGAGCATCGGCCTTTGGACTGAAAGGTCCCAGGTTCGATTCCCTTCAGGGGCATGTACCTTGGTGGCGGGCACATCCCCAGTGGGGGGTGTGCAGGAGGCAGCTGATGGATGTCTCTCATTGATGTTTCTAACTTTCTATCCCTCTCCCTTCCTCTCTGTAAAAAATCAATAAAATATATTAAAATAAATAAATAAAAAATAAAAACAAACAAAACGGACACCCCATGTGTGCACAGCGAGTCACACAGCGGCCACCACATCATGCCTCAGGGCCAACCCGGGTCCGGGGTAAGTCCCAGGCACCCAAGAGAAGAAGTGAGGTGCCAGAGAGGGCGCCCTAGAGCCAGCCTCCAGGGCATGGCCAGACAGTGGGAGCCTGAGGTGGTCATATAAGTGGGGGATGGGGGTACAGCCCCTCTGGTCTGAGCAAGACCGAGGCCTGCGGGCTGGGAGACCAGGTCAGGCTCCCCGTGGACACCAAGCGGCCGAGGGACCTTGGCCGTCACCCCCCACTTCTCGGTGTTTCTGTTTGCTGACCTGTGGGAGGGGCCAGGTCTCTGGATGCAAATGTGTAAGTGGAAGATGAATTATTTCCCGGGGCTGCCCACAGCGGTGCTGGCTCAAAGCCGCGGGAATCGATTGTCTCAGCTCTGCAGGCCCAGGTCCGGGACCAGGGTGTGGGCAGGGCGGGTTCCCTCTGGAACCCTGAGGGGGAAGTGGGCCCAGGCCGCCTCCTGGCTTCCCACGCCAGCCTCCCGCGGTCACCGGCTGCTCCTGTGGTTACGGGTTCTTCTCTCAGCCTCTGCTGGCGGTGGCTCACGCTCCCTCCTGTCTTTCTGCCTGGGACCCGCCCTGACTCCCAGGTGATCTCACCTGCAGATCCTTAAGGGTGGCGTCTGCAAAGACCCAATAGCCAAATAAGGTCACAGGCAGACAGGTACGAGGATTGGACTCTCTTTCTTTTTTGGGGGGTGGGGTGAGGGGAAGGGATGGTGGTGAGAACAATTCAACCCACGACAGGAGGAGGCGTCTGAAGAAGCAAAGCCCAGGATGCCAGGTGCGGTCGTTCTTAGGGTGCAGCCTCAGGAGGAGGGCATCCGTCCATGCAGCGGGCACAGAGGGGGCGGAGGTCTACCCACACCTGGTGGGGCACAGGGCGGGGAGCGGGCAGAGGTGAGGGTGTTTCGGAGAGTCCCCCTCAGCCCTCAGGGTGAACGCCCGGGCCAGCAGCAGGCTGGGAGGGCCTCTGGCTGCATCCCCAGGGTGGATGATCAGCTATCACCCCCAAGGAGCCCGCTGCCCGGGCCCCTCCCCCCCAGATCTTCCCCTGGGGCTGCGTGTGGCTCTCCCAGTTTTCCCCAGTCTCTCCATTGGCTTCCTTCTGGATAAGAACGGAGTCCTAAGAGGCACCCTGGCCCGGTCCTGCTCACTCCTCCCACCCTGTCCCCCATCACGGCCGTTCTCGGAACCCTTGACTGCCCGGGTTGCTTCATGGCCCGGTGCCTGGTAGAGCGGGCCCCTCTTCTGGAATGTTCTCTCCCATTGTCACCAGACTCTCCCCTGACAGCCCTCCCTGCCACCCTTCTCTGCCCCTGCATGGTGACTCTCCCTTACCACGATCACACTGTCCCCCTTCACCCCCTTGTATAACTGTGCTGTGGAGTGTGCCCCCACTTGCCTGGGTGGTCACAGTCCTTTGTTTGGGGGTCCCTGGTCCCTAGTATAGAGACGCTCCCCAAGTGTTTATAGAAGGAAATCATCACGAGACGTGGATTTTGCCCACCTGGTATGGCTCAGTGGTTGAGCATCAACCTATGAACCAGGAGGTCACAGTTCAATCCCTGGTCAGGGGCTAGGTTGTGGGCTTGATCCCAGAAGGGGCTGTGCAGGAGGCAGCCGATCCATGGTTCTCATCGGTGATATTTCTATCTCTCTCTCCGCCTCATATACCGTATATTCTAGCTTATAAAATGAGATTTTAACCCAGGAAAATCTTCTCAGAAGTCGGGGGTCGTCTTATACGCCGGGTGTCATCTTATAGGGCGGATATATCCCAAACTCTATATTTGAACTGGAAAAGTTGGGGGTTGTCTTGTACACCCAGTCGTCTTATATGCTGGAAAATACAGATATATATATATATTTTAAATACATATATTTTATTGATATTTTACAGAGAGGAAGGGAGAGGGATAGAAAGTCAAAAACATGGATGAGAGACATTGATCAGCTGCCTCTTGCAAGCCACCTACTGGGGATGTGCCCGCAACCAAGGTACGTGCCCTTGACTGGAATCGAACCTGGGACCTTTCAGTCTGCAGACGGACGCTCCATCCACTGAGCCACACCGGTTTCGGCGATATTTTTGAAGAGATGTGATTTGAATTCCATTGTTCCCACCTCCCAACCACATGCCCTTGGCTTTGCCGCGTCTCCATTTCCTTCCCTGCCCGCCGCCTGCCCTGCCAGGTGGGTGCCGGCCTCCCAGGAGCCTGTGTTGACGGATGAGCATCTTCGTGGACCAATCAGAGCGCACAGCTAGGGCATCTCTCCAGGTCTCCCTCCCTCCCCCCCACAGCCCCCAGCTCTGCCCTCTGCCTTCCTGGGAACGTGGCAGGAGGGAGGCCCCAGCTTCTGGAAACTCTGGCTCCCCTCCCTGCTGGCCTGGCTTCGGGGGGCACCTCTCCAGCCTTTTTCCGTTGGGCTCCCAAGTTCCAAGGAACAACAAACCGGCGCACAGCCCCGGGAGGGAGCCGGGAGCCTGCAGCGCGTTCTGCATTCTTGTCGGCCCAGCAGCCGAGGGCCTGCAGGCGCTGCCCCTCTGCCCTGCGGGCCGGGCCGCCCGGGAGGGCACTGGGGTTCTGCGGGATGGGCTCCACGTGACCCACACACCGGCTCCAGTTAGAAGGAAGGCCAATGAGGGGGCCTGCACCGGGGGAGGGGTCGGTGGGGGGGGAAGGAGGCCCTCCCCAGCGCGAGCCCCACAAAGCTCCTTTGAAAGCAAGTTCAGATGTCCCCAGGCCAGGGGCCCGGGGAGGGGGGGTAATAATAATAAAACAACATTTGCATGGAGATTCCGGGCACAAAGCGCTTTCTCCGGGGCGGGGGGAGGCCTGGGGAGCACGGACGGGCCCCACCCCCCGCTCAGCGTGCGGCGGCGGCGAGGCAAACAAAGCGCCTTTCATCCTCAGCGGCTCCCCCTTCCACCCCCGCCCCCCCCTCTCCCAGGAAGAGCCCGCTGGGGCCAGAAAAGGGGTGTCAGGGAGGAGGGGTTGGCTGGGGCCCCAGGGGAGGGAGAGGGAGGCAGAGTGGGGGGGTGCCTGCGACCCTCTGCGCCCCCGCCCCGCCCCCACACCCTCTGGCTCCCCAGCGCCTGCCAATCCCAGCAGCAGCCTGGCTGGGGCTGGGTTGTGCCCGCTCCCCGGGCGGGCGGACCCGGGCGGTGCGTTCACGTGGAAAGTATGAGCGCGGGTTTGGGAATGTGGGTGCACGGGCGGCGTGAGGGTTTGGGAACAAGCAGCCATGGGCACGCGGGGCTCTGCTCCTCCCTCCCCAGCTCACACCTGGGGCGGTGGCACCTGCATGGGTGGGAGGGGGAGACAGACAGCTGGGCCCGCTCCTGCGCAGCTGGGCCTGGGGGTAGCCTGGCAGCCACCTGGCCTCTGGGTGGGCCCCTGGCCCTTTAAGGGCTCTGGAGCTACCTGGCCTCTGGGTGGGACCCTGGCCCTTTAAGGGCTCGGCGCTTTATAGGGTCCACCTGCAGGGGCCGGGCGGTCAGTCTCCAGCCGCCCCCGAAGGGAAGGGAAGATGGAGGAGGTCATCGCGGGTCTGCAGCGGTTCACCTTCGCCTTGGAGGAGGATGTAGAGCTGCAGAAGGGCATCGAACCCCTGCCTTTCCAGGGCATGGACAGTGCGTGAGGAGGGAGCCAGCCATCCTGCCCGCCCTCTCCCCCCCCACCTCCTTGCCCCTTCCTCCCGGCTCTGCAGGCCTCTGCGGGCAGCTCATTGCTCTGCTGCCCCCCAGGGGGCCGAGCTGGGGGCCCCACAACCTGGGATTCCCCGCTTAGCAACCCCCTCTTCCCAGGGGCTCGGGCCTCCCCTCCTGTACATCCTGCGTGGGGTTCCCCAGAAAACAGGCTGGCTCCCCCAGCTCTCAGGCTGGCCTCAGGCCGCCTCCAGGGCCTCTGTGGCAGACCTGGGGGCTCAGGTGTGGAGGTTTGGGGGCTGGTTCCAGGGCCCGGCACCCAAAGGCAGGACTCGGGGGCCTGTGGGGAGGTTGCTGACCGAGGAAGGGCCTCTGTTTTCTCCTCCCCCGCTTCTAGAGTCCAGCTCAGCTGTGTGCAACTTCTTCTCGAAGGGCCTCTGCGAGAAAGGTGGGTCGGCAGGTGGGCCGAGACCAGGCCTCGCTGGGTTCAGCGGAGCTTCGAATAGAGGGTGTTGCTGTGGTCGGCAAACTCATCGGTCCACAGAGCCAAATACAGTGGTACCTCGAGATATGAGTTTAATTCATTTCGTAACCTTGAGTCTCGGTAAACTGGTGGGTCGTGTGCAGCCGGCCAATCCGAGCGATGACTCCTATCTCAAATGTTGCTCGTATTTCAAAGCAAAAATCGCTCGCTAGGCTCGTATCTCAAAAATCTCGTAGGTTAGGGCACTCGTATCTCGAAGTGCCACTGTATCAGCAGGATGAGTGACATGTCTTCGGAGAGCCTCAATTTTTAAACATAAACTTCTTCTCAAACCACTTCTTCAAAATAGACTCGCCCAGGCCGTGGTCTTTTGTGAAAGAGCCGCACTCCAGGGGCCAAAGAGCCTCATGTGGCTCGAGAGCCGCAGTTTGCCGACCACAGGGGTGTTGAATTCGCACTGGGGGAAGGGAAGTAGGTATGGGGTAGAGTTTTTTGTTTTGAATCTTTACACGATGTTATTTTTTCCCTTGATATATTTTTTTTTTTTATTGTGGAAGGGAGAGAGAAAGGGAGAGGAGGAGGAGGAGGAGAGAGAGAGAGAGAGAGAGAGAGAGAGGAAGGAGAGAGAAACATCGATTGGTTGCCTCCTGCATGGACCTGACCACGCTGGTCCTCTGAGCCTGTGTGGGGCCGCCCCGCTGTTCGTTCATCCAGAGGCAGGGGACCAGGCCCCCTCAGACATGTGGGAACTGGGGTGTCCTTCCTGCTGCTGGCAACAGCGCGCTGAGGAAGACGATAGCGCTAAGTCTCACCTTCTGGTTTCCCGCTGAGCAGAGCTGGCCATCCTCACTCATGCTCACCTTAGGCCTCTGGAATCAGGAAGCATTTTTAAAAAAAAAACATATTTCATTGATTTTTTACAGAGAGGAAGGGAGAGGGATAGAGAGTTAGAAACAGATGAGAGAGAGACATCGATCAGCGGCCTCCTGCACGCCCCCTCCTGGGGATGTGCCTGCAACCAAGGTAATGCCCTTGACTGGAATCGAACCTGGGACCTTTCAGTCCACAGCGGACACTATATCCACTGAGCCACACCGGTTTTGGCAGGAAGCATTTTTTTTTAAGACATGAATCCAATAGGCCCTTACTGAGCTAGTGCTGTGTGAGAGGGACGGCGCTGTGGAGGGCAGGGGCCTCGCCCGGGATCCGGCCTCTGCTCTCTGGTGGGAGCCCCAGTGTCAGCCTGGAGGAGAGAAGGACATAAGGTGCCATGGGGGTGTCCCGACAGCCTGGGGGGGGTGCTTCCTGGGGTTTGCCGGGCCCCACGCCAGGCAGAGAGGAGAGTCGAGGCACAGCCCTCTCTTCAGACCGTAGCAGGTCCCCCTGTGGCCTCTGACCCCCCAGTTCTAGCCACCACCAGGGTGCAGGGGAGGGGAGGAGAGGGGGCAGCTGGGTCTGAGCCCAGGGTGGAGGGGGCCCGGGCTGGGGGTGGGCAGGGGCTCCCAGCTGGGCGCTCCGGTCCGCAGGGCGGCTGTGCCCGTTCCGGCACGACCACGGGGAGAAGACGGTGGTGTGCAAGCACTGGCTGCGCGGGCTCTGCAAGAAGGGCGACCAGTGCCGCTTCCTGCACCAGTACGACCTCTCCCGGATGCCCGAGTGCTACTTCTACTCCAAGTTCGGTAACGCCCGCCCGGCTCTGCCCGGCCCCCTGCGGGCGGGTGGCGGGATGGGATGCTGGGGAGGGACCCCCCAAAGGAGGCCTCGCTGTCTCAGGGGGCAGGCCAGGCCCGCCTCTCCCACGCCCTAGAGCTGTGGTCGGCAAACTCATCAATCCACAGAGCCACACATCCACAGCACAATGATGGACATTTCTTCGGAGAGCCACATTTATTATTATTATTTCAAATATTTTATTGATTTTTTACAGAGAGGAAGGGAGAGGGATAGAGAGTTAGAAACATTGATGAGAGAGAGACATTGATCAGCCACCTCCTGCACGCCCCCCACTGGGGATGTGCCCGCAACCAGGACACATGCCCTTGACTGGAATCGAACCTGGGACCTTTCAGTCCGCAGGCCAACCCTCTATCCACTGAGCCAAGCCGGTTTTGGTGGAGAGCCACATTTTTTAAACTTCTCACGCCACTTCTTCAAAACAGACTTGACTTTTGTGGAAGAGCCACATGCAAGGGGCCAAAGAGCCGCGTGTGGCTCGAGAGCCGCAGTTTGCCAACCACGGCCCTAGAGGAAGTGGAACTGCCCCCTGGTCCTTGTTTATCTGCCCGCCAGGCCCCGGCACCCACTGCCCACCCGAGGGAGGGAAGGGTGCGGCTGGATCAGAGGCGGAGCCCTTTCCCTCCGCGGTCTGGGTCAAGTCCCAGCCGGACTCCCTGTCCGTCCAGAAACAGCCTCGAACGGACCATCTCTCCATCCGGGGCCTGGGAGGGGGGGCCGGGCCAGTGGTTCCCCGCAGCAGGCACGTGGGGGCCCTTTCCCGTGCTCGCCACCCGCACAGAGCACTTGTCCTCTGACCGGCTCTGTCCTATAATTTCCAGCTGCTGCGCTATTTTAAACTCTCACTTTAGAAGAAAACCTGGTATTCTTCCATAAATGGAAAGCTAGCGTCACTCGTGGGGAGTAAAAGGCCACTGTAAACAAACAAGCTGGGACTCTGAGTCCCTACAATTATCCGTGTGGTCAGGCCTGGGCCTCGAGTCCTCCTGTTTGTCAACCCAAGGGGCTGGGGGGCGGGGAGGCACGGCCACTTCCTGCCTCTTTTAGGGGTGAACTCAGAGAATAGTTCCCTCTGCCCCCGAATTCTGCAGTTCCGTGCGATCCAGGACAGGAGGAGCCTTAAGGCTGATCTAGCTCAGTGGTGTGGAAAGTGTGTTCTGGAAAGAGTGACCCCGAGGACGGAGAGCTGGGACAGCCTCCAGGGGTGTCTCTGACACCGAGCCAGCATTGGGGAGCAGGTGGGGAGGTCCCGGAGAGGGATCCCCCCAGACCCAATCCGTTTCTGGCCTGGGCCTCGGAGTTGAGAGCTGTGGCAGCGGATGAGGGCGGCCCACACGTGTGTCTTCAAGGACAGGACAAAGTTTATCTGGGGCCTGCTGGCTCGACCTCGGTCAGTGCATCAACTTCTTTCCTTGTGAAGTGCCACCATGGACTCCTTTATCACCCTGGTTTTCTTTTGGGGAGACTGTGCTGGACATGGATACAGAGATAGAATCAGGTCCCCTCTGCCCTCAGCTCCTATTGTGAGGGGCAGGCGTGTACACGGAGGATTGCAATATTACGTAACGTCTGTTTTTGCTGTCGGAGTGAGTGAAGGAGTCTCTCTTTCTCATCGCATGCCAAAGTAATTATCATTCTTGTTGGAAGTAAGTCGGTTTATTTTTAAAGAGATTGTCGGGGCGCGTAGGAGTGGGCAGGGGTGAGGAAATCCTGGTCTTTTGACCCTGTTCCTGGCTGTGCCCAGCAAAAAAGGTACCCGCTGTCTCTGGAGGGTGAGGTGCGGGCGCCACCTGCTGGCCACGAGAGGAATGCCGCGTCGTGCATCAGGCAGTGCATAGGGCAGTGGTTCTCAACCTTCCTAAGGCCGGGACTCTTGCATACAGTTAGTTCTTCATGGGGTGGTGACCCCCAACCATGAAATTTTGCTACTGTGATGCATCGTGATATAAATATCTGCATTTTCCAATGGTCTTAGGCGACCCCTGTGAAAAGGTCATTCGACCCCCAAAGGGGTTACGACCCACAGGTTGAGAACCGCTGGCATAGGGTGACTGACTGCCCGCTGTCTCTAACTATCCGGTGTTCACAGCCCCTGCAGGCGGTTTGGGGGGGCTGAGGAGAGGGGGGCGGATGTTTCTTGGATGCCTCAGATGGCTCAAGCCCGGAGTCAGATGCACACTGGCAATGAGACAGCCACCCCTTTACGACGTGAGGAGCCTGTGAACTGGGACACCCCACCTGCCCTGTCTGGTCACTGGTGTGTTTGTTTGTGAAGGGAGGGGGCTGGGCAAGGACAGAGCTTAGGCCGCTCAGGAGCCAGGGGGTCCTCCTTCCGGGGGCCCTTGCTTTGCAGAAGCCCAGGGTACGAAGCAGGTCTCTGGAGCAGTTAGAACATCATTGAATGGCACCTCGGAGCACCTTTAAGCACCGAAAGGCAGAGTTGTAGGCCTTTAAGGAGGAGATTGGAAACTCCGGTTCTTGAGTGAGGCGGGAGATGGGCTGAATTCAGCCCCGCCACCCCCCACCCCGCAGTGCCCTCAGAGCCTCTGGGTGGCTGAGACTTCTAAGAGGGTCCTCACCAGTGACTCTCGAGTAGTGATTGCAAACTCCGGGGAGCCAGAAGCTTCTCTCTCCCACAGTCCCCGTCCCTGGGCCAACTCTGAGGCAGGCTCTGCTCTTCTTGGCAATTTCACCGCCCAGAGCTGCACCCCAGACTTGAGGTGTGACACCTCACTGTGCGTGGCCAGGTCTCCTTCGGCGTCTCACGTTGTCTTGAAGTCTTTAGCTCCAGCCCCTGGTCCTGCCTTGCCTGCTCCCTGCCTCCCCGATGGCCTCTAACTGCTTTCAGTCCCTGTCCCCCTCCCAGGCACCGAGCCTGCCCCCCACAACCACTCCACATGTGTGCAATCACCCCGAACCCTGCTCAGCAAGTACTCGTCCTGTTGGGGTCCGCCCTTCCTAGCGTGCAGGGGGGATTCGAAACACCTTCCTGTCTTCAAAAGCTGCTGAGGACCAGAAGGCAGGCGAGGGGCTTCTCTTCGAGGGGCGAGGTCAATGCTGGGTGGGGGTGTGGGTGGGAGGTAACCGTGACCATGAGCCCGCGTGGCTACAGAGAACGCTGGGGCTTTCAGGTGAGTGCAGCAACAAGGAATGCGACTTTCTTCACGTGAAGACTCATTCGGAGGCGCAGGACTGTCCTTCGTACGACCAGGGTTTCTGCAAAGACGGTGAGGCCCCGGCAGAGGGAGCAAAGGGGACGTGGGGGGCCAGAAGGCGGTCTCCCGGGGGGAGGTGGCATGTTGGGGTTCCCTGGGTTGGGATCCCAGCAGACATCCTCTCCACGGTTCTCAGCTTGCTCCCGGGAGGACCTGTCACGCGGTGACGGGGGGCTGGGTGGGAGCGGACATGGGTGCGACCCCAGTGGCTTTGGGGCTTGTCTGCTGCACACCCTTGAACTGCTTGCTTCCTCACTTACTGAAACAGAAGACGCTCCATCCTCGGGGGGCCGGGCTGCTCCCATGGGGGACCCCATGGGGAGCGGTCAACACAGGGTCAGGCCTGAAGGGCACACAGCTCGCCCACCTGGGGGTATCCTGTCGCTGAAGCAGGTTCCACCTGCACCATGACAGCCAGCCGCTGAGGGGACGGGGACCTCACCAGGGTCCCTGCTCTGGGCAGCCTGTGCTTGCTTTTTCTGTCCCTCAGGTCTGTTGCTCTGGGATCTGGGCAGGTTTGCCAGGGGGGTGGGGAGGAGTGGGGTTTGCAGAGAAGGGGTGCTGAAGGAGGGTGAGAGAGATGGGGGTGAGTCTCACCTATGGCTAAATGAACACAGAACGGCAGATTACGGTCTGCATCTTTCAAGACGGCGTTAGGGACACTTCCGACCCTACACCTTCCGGGGTTCCCTCCCATCTCGGTCAGGGGGCGAGGACCAGGTTCTTCAGGGCGGGACGGACAGGCAGGAAGTCACACACCCGTGGCGCGGACTGCTGTGGCCATCCCTGGCCTGTGTCATCCTCTCTGCCGGCAGGTCCCCTGTGTAAATACCGCCACGTCAGGAGGATCATGTGCGCCCACTACTTAGATGGCTTCTGCCCCCGGGGACCCGAGTGCCAGTACGCACAGTAAGTGTGACCCCCGCGTGCTGGGCCCACGATCTGCTCCCACCTCCATCTTTCTGGATCTTTCCGTAGCTCCCGGTGGCCCAGGTGGGGACGAAGCACCTGGGAGCGTCTGCCCGGGGTCTCCCTTGCCTCGCTCCCCGGACACGCACCCCTCCCGCGGCCAGACTGAACTCTGCCCTGGGCTGTTCGTGTCTGTGCATGCTGGGGCGGGCTTGTAACTCTTCGCAGACTGTTCTAGAAAGAAGGGTGGAAAGGATGATGGGAGGGCCCTAACCCTCGGCAGAACCTCCCTGGGTCCTCGGGGAGGGTCTGGGCCCTTACCTGGAGCGTACCCCACATCGGAGCAGGCTGTAATGCGCTCTCTGCTTCCTCAGTCCCAAGATGGTACCTTTCTTCAACCCAACGCCCCGCGGTGAGTGCAGGCAGGAAGGGCGGTGTCTCACACCGGTCACTGCACTGTGTCCCGGGACCTTGGCGTCCCTAGCACTGCCTGTCCCCCTGCCCTCGCTCTCACGCCACCTGCCATCTCCCCAGTCCGGGGGAAGGCACACAGCTTTGCATGAGCAGCACATACCTGTGGCGGTTCCTCCAGGCCCCTCCAGGCTCTGTGACCTCTGCTTCCGGTGGGATTTCCCAGCTCCCAGCCCAGAGCTCTCAGCCCCCACCCCTCCCCTGACCCTCCCCCCCTCACACAGGCGCGGTGGCGGTAAAGACGGGGCCCAGTCACTGTGAACTGGCCCCGGTGGGGTCCCTGTGGGAACAGATCTCCCGACGGACACCAGGTGCGGATGGCGGCCTCAGGAGGGTCAGTAAACCGTGGCCCATGGGCCAAGGCTGCCGCTCCGGCCCCTGGTTTTTGCGCAGCCTGATGGCTGTTGAGCTCCTGTTCGCCAGCTGGCAGGGCTGGGAGGGCAGTGGGGCGGAGGAGGGCGCCCCCTGCTGGTTCTGCATGGCACCCCCCCCTCCCGGGAGGTGGGGAATTCACAAGCCCATTTCTCACTCTGTCCAACGCTGTTTTCAGCCGTGAGAAAGGTGAACCGAGGCATTTCACAGCCCGGCTTCTGCCCGGGCGCCTGGCCAGGGCCCCGGCCTCTGTGAGAAGGGGGCCTTGGTGAGAAGGGGCTGCGTCTGCTCAGAGGAACGTCTGTCGGAGCTCTCGTACCCTCCCGCCTTCCTGCATCTGCAGCTCACCTGGCCGTGGGGCTCGGCACCTCCTGCCTCTGCCTGGCCACCTCGAAAGCCCCCTTCCCCAATGGGGTGCCTGCCTCTCCCCCTTCCCACATCGCCCAGGAGCAGATGCTCTCCTCCTGCCTGGGGGTCAGGGCGCAGGAGCACGGACCTTCAGCAGGATGGGGGGGACGGGGAAGGGGTTCGGGCTGTTTTCTGTCCAGGGCTGGAGGGCGGGTGATTAGCTGCACAATGTGTGACTCCTCTCCTGCCAGAGGAAAGAAACGCGCACCTGGGCTGGGGTGTGGGGTGAAGGGAGGGGGGACTCCTGGTACACCAAGGACTGGGGAGTGGGGGTGAGGGGACTCCTGGTACCCCAAATGTATGACAAGATCGTGGCAACTGCCAATCTTATTCTTGCTGCCAGACACATTTCTTTAAAAGGCTAGTAAGGCCCGGCCTGGTTTGTCTCAGTGGATTAAATGTTGGCCCCCCTGGATTGAAGGGACCCAGGTTCAATTCCAGCCAAGGACATGTACCTTGGTTGCAGGCTCAATTTCCAGTAGGGGGTGTGCAGAAGGCAGCTGATTGATGTTTCTCTCTCACTGATGTTTCTAACTCTGTATTCCTCTCCCTTCCTCTCTGTAAAAATCAATACAAAATATTAAAAAAAAAAAAAAAGGGCCAGTAAGTTTTCAGTCTTATTTTGCGGCCTATGAATTCTCTGGAGTTATTTGGGTACAATGTCCGTAGGATTTGGGGGGCAGAGTGGGCAGGGAGGGAAGGCAGCACCTGGGTTTTTTTGCTGTCCTTGTTGAACTCTGACCTCTGTTCTGCCAATCAGGGTGAGAGGTAAGAGCAGACCCTGGCCCTCCTTGCACATCTGACCTCCTGGCCCGTGCGCACCCACAGCCCGTCCTCCGGGCAGTGATGCCGGGCCTGCACCTCCAGGCTCTGTGGGGGGAAGTGGGGTTTCTCCGATGAGCAGACCCACCCACTTCCTCAGAGCCAGCTTTCTCCTCTGGTTCCCTGACAACGTAGGTTTTTCTTTGGGGTTGGAATGGACAAAAACCAACGCCACTCACCTTTTCTCTTGCAGTGTGAAAAAACGGCCCCTCTGCCATCAGCTGCAGGCCGACTGACAGGTGAGACTCTCAGAACGCAGCCCCTGGGCTGTGTGGGGAGCGTGGGGCCTGCCAGCAGGACCGGGCCTATTCTGTGGGTGCCTGTCCCCAAGAGCCCACTGTCGGCCTCAACAGGAGGCGGCGCAGAGTGGCCTGCTCTGGGGTTTGTTCCCGCCCCTCTGGTCAGTGAGTGGATTACGAAAGGTACCAGGGACTGGAGGCGGTGACAGTGGCAGGAAACAGGTGTGCGAGAGCAGAAGCCCGAGGACCCGGGAGCCGGCCTGCTCTGCTCCAGGCTGCGCGGGCAGGTCCTGTGCACGGGCCTCCACGCTGCTACAAACTGGCCATTCAAGCGGGCAGTGCTCCTTAGCACGCAGCTGCGTCCCTGCATGGCTCACATCTAAGGCCACCTTCGTGCTGCCTGGTGCGGGGCGTACAGAGGCAGCTATGCGGACAAAGCTTATCCTGGTCCCGGGAGGCAGGCTGTGACCCGGAACTGAAGTTTAAGGCTGCAGAGGCCGACACCCAGGCACTGAGTCTGCTGGGAGGAGTGGGCACCAAGCTGTGCCTTTTGGGCGAATGGAGGAGAGAGCTACAACACAGGGCGTGCAGTAGGACCAGGCCTCCACTTGGCAGGTGGGCAAAGCTCCCTACCTGGCAGAGCTGGAGCACAAGGGTGAGGCCGCCTAAGAGAATGCGGGCCTGGGAGATGGGCCCGGGAGGTCCAACTGCCAGCTCCATGGCCGTTCTGCGACAAGTATCACACAGCTATGCAGGCACCTCACTTACAGGCCGCAAGTCTCTTAAAATTAAGATGTTAGTCTTCACGGAGAATTGGGAAATCACTAAAAATTTTAATGATAAACTTTGTCATCATTTACGTCTCCTTAAATAGCATCAGCCTTCATGAACAAATAAACTGATTTTTCACAGTAACTTTCAGTGACTTTTGAGAGCAAGCCAAAGAAATATCCAGACAGAACCAGATTTGTTCACATGTAAAAAACATAATCAACGACTGCTTTCCGTTCAATAATTTATTCTTTACCTCCCTCTTATGCCCCGACACAACTTGAACTTGTGAACCCTGCCCTGCAGTCGTCTCCAGAGACCTCTCCAGTGTACTCGCCCTGGTGCTCGGGTCAGCGTTGCTTCCGCCAGCCGAGCTCTGTGGATAAACACATAAATGTAAGGATCTGGGAGGCCACTTGAACCGACTCTTTATCTTTCATCTCTACAAATCGTGCTGTTAAACCGGGATGTCTGGGAATTCTATTGGCTATTAGTGTTAATGGTTACCTTATACTTGTACACCAAAAGTTTCCATCGGAAAGTGTTGGGCCTCTTGTTTTTAAATGTGGAAAAATACTGAGCTCTTTACATGTTTTTTTAAACTTTCAAGTAGAAACATATGTTTTTATAAAATAATACATTAAAAAATGAGCAACAGTCATCTTCAGCGGGAAGAGAAATGAACCAAGCACTTCCTCCTGGTAAGATCTGGGACAAGCAGAAGTGCCTGCGACAGCTACCAGCTGGTGACTGAGAGCTGTCTTCTGTTTCTCCTTTTCTCTTTTGGGGCAGAAAGCTGCTTTCAATCCTAAAAACAAGTTCTCAGGTAGGAAATAAAAAGGCACCCCTGGGAAGAGCCCCATCTTCCAGGAGGCAAATGGATCTCCATAACAACCTTACCTGAGTACAAAAGCAATTATGTAAATCTAGTCAAGTCTTCCAAAGGCCATTGTAACCCAAAGCTCTTAATAAAAAGAATCCCAGGGCCTCGGGCACTACCTCATTCAGCAGGGCACTCCGATAGTGCCAAGCTGTAATGCTCTTAAAAAGCAGTCAGGGGATCCCTTGGGGGTCCCTGTAACGGGATGTGACCACGGAGGCTAAAAATATAGAAAGGCTTACTCAGGTGCTTGAAACTCCAGCTACAACAAAGGAGGAAGTATCCAGTAAAGAGCATCGTGACACCACCCACTCCACTCTTCATGGTGGTGCTGCACTTGATCCAGCCTGTCGAGAAAGAAACAGTGATGCCCGGACCTGTGAGTGAGGTTTACCCGCGAGCTCTCCGTTAGCTGGGGCGATGGAACCGTAATGCAAAGAATTTCCACAGCTCTGGTTATATATGGAAACACATGAAAAGGCTAAAGTCTAGAAGACCTGTTTTAAAAATTTGTTACTCTTGCTTCTGGGATTTTAGTTAAAATCCTTACTGAGGAGGAGACTAACACCACTGATTAGTTAACCTAAGGTTTAGAGTCCTCCTGGCTTTGGGACGATCAATGTGGGCAAGGGAGACATGGTGTAGGGTGGTGGAGAGGCCGGGAAGGCATTAAAAACCAAAAGCTTTTCAATAAATGGCAGCTACTACGTTATTAACTTTGGTGCTTTTGATGACGTCAGACTCCAGGATGAAAGCAAACAGAGGACCAGGAAGAAGGCATATTTCTCTTTTCTTTAGCCGTGTGTTCACAGTCACAGCTAAAGTAAAATTTCCCAAAGAAAATTCTCCATCAACAGAACCCCACAAGCGATGACTGCGCCTCACCTTTGCGTACAGCTCCCAAGAGCCGCATTAGCGAGACGTTGGAGGTGGTAAGCTTGCTCGGGGGCTCCCCACTCCACAGAGCAGTCGAACTTCTTTCCAACAAAGGAACTGCGGTCCCAAACAGAAGTCACAGTGACAGTTGATGTGAATTCACCCTCTTCCCCAACACTCAGTACCCCAGGTTCCGGGGCCAGGCCTCCAGAAAAGCACATCCTCAAGAGGTGCCTGGGGCTGCAGCCACGCTAAGTGCTCCAAGCCAGAGCAGCCCCTCGCAGGTCAGGAAAAGGCTTCCTTCTGATCTAATATTCTGCCCACATGACCTATGTGTATGTGCTGAATGAAATAAAGTGCTCTTATTTCCTATCATCTGATAAACATCTGAGCAAAAAGCATGACTGTCTACACTCAGATTAACTACAGCTACTTGTCACTGTATCTGTAGTCAACAGGTCTGTTCCAGCAGCCCATCATTTCTGCTGACGGCAAACGTTTCTTATTTATGTTCAATACACAGCTAACTACATCAGCAGTTCTCCAACTTGGCTGCTCTTCACCACTTAGGAAATGTCTGGAAACATAATTTCCAGACCTTGACTGCTGACCCAGTCTCTGGGGATGATGGCTAGGAATCCTTAAGCACCCTGAATTCTGCGAAGGCTTGGCCAAGTGTGCCCAAGGCCATGGGACTCTTGAAAGCTTTCCTTTGGACAATGGGAACCAGTTCCTATTGCTCACAACTCTCAGGCACTTACCTTGAGATTTAAATCTTGAACTTACAAAACCTATTTTCTTTAAGGTCAGGAAAACTAATTTTTGTAGTAAATCTATGAAAACCCTTCCTGAACCTCAAAAGATGATTTCTGTTGTTGCTGAATTCTTAAGCCAAATTCTTACTCCTGACTTACTAAAACTCTGTGGCATCCTCCGAATTACCAGTCTGGCATTGGGACCTCCTAGCCTCGGCCACCAAAATATACCCATTTTCCATCAGGTCTCAGAGCTTTAGGTTCCACCTTGTGTCATCAAAACCATGAGGTACCGTATTTTCTGGAGTATAAGACGACTGGGCATATAAGACGACCCCCAACTTTTCCAGTTAAAGTACAGAGTTTGGGATATACTTGTCCTATAAGACGACACCCGGCGTATAAGACAACCCCTGACTTTTGAGAAGAGTTTCCTGGGTTAAAAAGTCGTCTTATACTCCGGAAAATACGGGTAGTCTTTTAAGCCTCTCAAGGCCCTGGGTACCTTTTCATCTGGTGGAATCATTTTACCTAGGTTCACTCAGGTAACGCCGTTACAGGTTTCCCTGTGTAGGAAAGCCCAATGCCCAACAGAAGAAACACCGCCTGGAAAAGCTTGGCAAATATCATTAACTGAAACGTGATGCCAACCATCACCTGAAACTGGATGTTGGGCAAGGTACTTCCTCTCTGGACATGCAGGCATTATAGCTGTCAAAGAGTAAACTCAGTCATTGTTAGCTCACTGGCCCCGCCTGCGGCAAAGAAATGAGTTGGCTTCCCTAGATCAAGGCCAATGGGCTACCAAAGGAGCAAGGGAATATAGTTCACGCTGCTGCAAAGATTCCATGAAAATTCACTTTTAATTTGCAGTCACTGGAGGCAGCCAGTGTCTGGTAAAATAACAAAGCTGAGGAGCCACACTGCCTTTTAATTCTTGGAGATTTAGATGACCTTGAGGTATCGGGTTCTGACCTGGCTGAGATCCTAGGGTCTCATTCAGTGGTGTTATCAAACTCTGAACAGGAGTCGTGAAATTAAGTTCTAGTTTCTCATCTTATAACAGAACCAGAGGCCCTGGGATGGCCACACATTGTCTGATAGAAATCAAACTAATCACCGGTAAGAGAATAAAACAGTTCCTAACCACATTGTGGAGGAACTTATTGTTAAAGGAAGGATTGTATTTCTCCCTCATAATCTCACAAGCATAGTCATTTGATGACATGTTACTGTATCTCTTATCCTATTATTACTGTATTATTGGGACCCATTAGAGTGTGTCATCTAATAACTTCTATCAGCCATGACATCAACCACTAAGTGCCCTGAGGCAGTTTAAAAAGACCAGGGATGTACAAGTGAGATGGACCTGGACTTGAATTGACTGCCACTTACTGTGAATGAATATGGGCAAGTCTTACAATGTCTGAGGCTCAGATTCTTTCACCTACTAAAGAGGGCGGGCCAATGACATCAGTCACAGTTCTTCCGAGGTTAGCCGAGATGATGATGTACTATACCTAACCTAGCACAATGACTGAAACAGGCATCACCTGACAAACACAGGTTCCTTCCTTTCTCTTCTTAAATGCAAAGGGGATGTTTCAAGGGCACTCCTTAGGGCTTTCAAAGGCAGAACCGAAAGTAAAGGAGTCCTACAAGCTAGAGAGATTTGCTCTGGGCTGTATGTTTATGCAACTGAAAATCAGAGAAGTACAGAGAGAGAATGAACACCTGTTTCTAGTGATGGTATGTTCTCTACAACATACATCATTTAAGTGGGGATGAAACGAGGCCTCAGGAGACCGGGTTCTACTTGCAACTCTACCAGCATGGCCTTGGACAAATGCCGTATCCTCTCTGTGCAGAACAGATAAAATCACTGCCCACTTCTCTCTCAGCGATGAGGCCAAAATAAGAAAATAGATGGAAGCACTCTGAAACCCACCAAAGAACACAAATGTTAATATTCATTCCATGTTTAATCTGGGGGAGGGGCTTGAGACTACAATGTAAAGAGAGCCTAGATGTCAGACTGTTTGGAGAAAAACCAGTCACTGCTGAGGCAGTTGAAGAAACTGGAGCTTTAGCTAACACTCCTTACCTAATGTTCTTCCATTTAAAAATCTTGAGAAAGGGATCATTTAAAATACAAAAGAAAATGTTTTTGAGACCAGATAAATGGGCATTTCGTGAATATGTGATTATTTATAGACTATACCAAAGAGATGGAAGCCACATTTAACTCTGCCTGCAGAAAATCAAAAAAAGGGAAAAAGACCCGAATCCTCCTGATGAGGAAAATGAAGACTTTCTTGGGCCCTATTCTCCGTGGACTAATTTTTCTAGTGCAAGGACTTACACACCTTTTTGGTGACACCTTCTATTCCTGGTGCTCTTCTTCCAACCTTCCACTTCCCCTGTGTCTGCCTGGATTGGTGTGCCTCCCTTAATAGTGCCCCCAAATCTAAAAATAGTGTCTGCTTTACCTTCTTTGCTATTCTAACTTCCCAGGCGCTGCATTTGACCATAAACTTGGAACCTGTTTTGTGACTGAAATCTGAACAGTGCTTTTTCTTTTTAGGTGGATCTGAAGTCTTTGTGCTTGAGTCTGTTCGGCTTGAATACCCACCCAATTGCTTCTACTGGCCATGCCTCTCCTACTGTAGAAATAAAAAAAACATCCACATCACCAGCCAACCTGGCTTTCAACTATTAGTGAGGTGGGAGGGAGAGCGATAAACCAGTTACCCTTGAAGAAAGTATTATTATTTTCAAAGCAACTCTAAGTCCAGTGCACTTAAATGCTCAGGTAAAAATAAGCTAACTGAGGGCCAATATTATTTTTAATATTCAGTATCCTGAATCTTACTTCAAAAGGCACATAGTCTGTATGAGCTACATGGCTCTGGAAAATGAACATATTTACCTTGTGACAGTCTTTCCCCCTGGGGACTGATGAGCTGAGGCTTCTGGGCCATTGAATTCCAATACTGAGGCTTCCCTGGCAACACGCCAAGGCCAAGGTAACCGGGATAGAGTTCTGGAAACCACTCCAGCCCAAGGGTCTTCCTGTCGGCAATTTGCATCTGCCCGGCAAAGAGAGTTTTAGTGGTGCCATGCTGGGTTGAAGGCAGAGACTGCTGGCACTCGGGGTGCAAGGCTTGGAGCCCACAGCCAGCTCTGGGCTCCAGAAGGGCTTGCCCCTCACTTCCCAGCAATGCCTTTCCATCAGGAACTCGATTAGGATCGCAGGCTTCCGCTTTCTCTTCTGGTAGAAATTTTACAGCCAGAGAGGCAAGACTTTGATTACGTGGCTGGGATATAGGAAGAAACTCATTGCTAATCGTCTGCGTTGGCGTGAACAAATCTACACTGGCACCTTCCCCTCGAGATTTCTTCTCTGTGGCTGGCGCATCCACGCTGAGGTTCTTAGAGCTGTCGCTCCTGGAAGGGCACTCCTGCATTTCCATCATAAATCCACTTTCCTTTGTGTGTCCTTTGCTCCCACACGCCTCTACTCCAAGGTCAAGTCCTTTTCCCGGGTTCTCCTTGACCAGGACTTGGCTTAAAGGGCTGACTTGAAAATCTGTAATTTGTGATTCCTTGTTCTTTTTCTCCTTCTTAGCGTCTCTAACATCATTAAACATTTCTGAGAGGTGGTCCTTGGCCTTGGAATCTCGCTCATCACTCAAATACGACGTTCTTTCTCTTTTATCTCCATAATTGAGATTCATGGGAGAACTCTGATTATCACCAGTAGGCATATCTAGTAATTTTACTAGAAGCTTCTGTTTTGAGGTATCAATTGTGTTCAAGTTTAACTTAGCAGAAGTGGCTTGTGCATCATTAGGTAAGGCTGAAGAATATTTTCTATCTTGATTTGACAAAGAAGGTTCCACTGGGCCAAAAGGTAAAGATGCTTTCGTTTGTGAAGGATAACTTCTACTTTCCCGTGATTGAGGCAAATCTTTCGCAAGTTCCCTTTTAGGAATAGTGTTCTTTAATGCAGAAAACTGAGCCTTAGCTTCTTCCTTGAAAGCAATCTTTGGTTCAGGATTTTGTACCGTTTTGAGGGACAGTTGAACTTGATTCTTGGAGTCATCCCTTGCCTTTGTATCACCTGCTCCTTTCAAACCAATAGCTGGTAGCGGAAAGGGCTCAGCAGTCGGTTCGGTTTTGTCCTTCATCAATTTACTATTTCTTTTCTCATTCTCTGTCCCCAACTCTCTCTCGTTAGCTTTAATTAAGTCTTTGATTGGACTTTTCCTTTTCTTAGCATGTGGGAGTGTAGCCTGCTCAGACTGACAAACATTTTGATCGGCAGGTAGAGTTAGTTTTATCATCTTACAATGTGGCAAATGGGATTTTAATCGTTTAAATGGCTTCTGACAGTAAGGACACACTTCCATTCTGATGGAATCTCGCTCTCCTATTCCTGAAAAAGGTACATATGAGGTTATGAGGAACATGTAATTTGTAAATGCCAACATTTCATTTATTTCAGACCTTTTAAATTCATTTGGTTAAAGAAAATTTAACCTAGGTTAAAGATAATTTTTAAAGGTTTGTTCTGAGCTCTTCTTTTCCTTAGGAAGTTAGAAAACAGAAGACACGGGTTGGTTTTCAGGACCACTTAATTTACATCAGGAAGTCTTCCAGGAAGCAATCAAATCCAGGTCCCTGACTAGGAGGTGAGGAGACCGACTTCCATCTGATGAATTAATGGTTAGTGCATGAAAAGATGTTCAACTGACAGAATAAAAAATTTGCTATTTAAGGTTGTAGCAAGTCAACTGGGTATCACATGAGTGTAAAAAAAAAACACACAAATTAGCAAAAACCCTTAAACACATCATTCAAGCAAATAATGGTGAAGAATAAAAAACTCAGGCCAGGATTTGAAGTTGGCTGATTATGGTAGTGGTTTCTAAAGTGAAATATATGGCTGAAACTGGTTTCGCTCAGTGGGTAGAGCTATGATCTGTGGACTGAAAGGTCCCAGGTTCGATTCCAGTTAAGGGCATATATCTTGGTTGCGGGCACATTCCCAGTAGGGGGCGTGCAAGAGGCAGCTGATGGGTGTTTCTAACTCTATCCCCTCTCCCTTCCTCTCTGTAAAAAAAAAAAAATCAATACAATATATTAAAAAAAATAAAGT
>PVJN01029827.1:0-26097 GCA_004026805.1 Lasiurus borealis
GGGAGTGGCAAGAAATATTCAACGTGATGAATAGTAAGAACCTACAACCAAGAATAATCTATCCAGCAAAGCTAACATTCAGAATTGAAGGGCAGATAAAGAGCTTCACAGAGAAGAAAAAGCTAAAGGAGTTCATCAACTCCAAACCAGTGTTATACGAAATGCTGAAGGGTACTCTTTTAGAAGAGGAAGAAGAAAGAGGTAAAAGCCAAAAAATTATGAACAAATACATATCTATCAACAAGTGAATCTAAAACTTAAGTGAATTAAAAATTTGATCAACAGAATAAACTGGTGAATATAATAGAATCAGGAGCACAGAAAGGGAGTGGACTGTTAATTTTTAGGGGGAAAGGGGTGAAGGGTGTACAGGGAGAGACTGGACAAAAATCATACACCTATGGATGAGATCAATGGGAGAGAGCTAAGGGCAGAGGGAGGGGTGGTAGCTGGGTGGAAGGGTGCTATGGAGGAGAAAAAAGAGAAACAAATGTAATAATCTGAATAATAAAGATTTAATTAAAAAATTAATTTACAGAGTAATTTTTAATATCCCCTCCCCCCAAAAAAATATAAAAGAGAATGGATTCACAGGTGAATTTTACCAAACATTCAAAAAAATTTAACATTCATAAATCTCAAAATATTTCAAAAAGAGGAAAAACTTCCCAGGTCATTTTATAAAGCTAGCATTATCCTAATTTTAAAATCTGATAAAGACATACAAAGAAAGAAAATTATAGGCCAATATCTCTGATGACTATAGATGCTAAAATACTCATCAAAATATTACCAAACTGAATCTAGCAATACATTATAAATATCAGACACCATGATTAAGTGGGATTTATCCTGAGGAAGCAAAGTTGGTAAAATATTTTCAAATCAATAAATATGATATACCACATAAAGAAATGGAAAATAAAAATTACATGATTATGTTAACACATGCAGAAAAAGCATTGGACAAAATCCAGCACCCATTTTTAAATTAAACTCAATTTATACGATTGACATTTGTTAACACATTATATAAGTTTCAAGGGTATAATTCTATCATATATCATCTGTATTTGGCACTGTGTGCTCATCATTAATTTAAAAAAAAATCTTCGTTGTTGAGATTATGACAGATTTCCCTCTTTTTTCCCCTTTCCCCCCTCCACCAAGTTCCTGCTTAATCCCAGGGCTTCACCACCCTATTCTCTATATCCATAGGTAATGTATGTATGCATACATGATCATTGTTTAATCTCCACCCCCCCATTCCCTCTGAGAATCATCAATCTGTTCCATTTTCATGACTGATTTTATTTTATTCTCAAGTTTATTTTGTTAATTAGATTTCTTATTTGTTCATTTTGATTTCTGGATGAAATTGTCCATAGGTATGTATTTTGTTGTTCATATCTTTGTCTCTTTATTTGTCTTCTTCTTCTTCCTCTTCTTAAAGAATATCCTTCAACATCTCAGGTAATACTGATTTGATGGTGATGAACTCCTTTAGCTTTTTCTTTTCTGTGAAGCTCTTTATCTGACTTTCAATTCTCAATGATAGATTTGCTGGGTAGAGTAATTTTGATGGTAGTTCCTTGCTATTCATCACTTGGAATATTTCTTGCCACTCTTTTCCATCCTGCATAGTTTCTGTTGAGAAATCATCTGATAGTCATTTGGGAATTCCCTTGTAGGTAACTAACTGCTCTTCTCTCTTTTTTTCTCTTCTCTTGATGCTTTTAATATTCTTTCTTTGTTTTTAGCTTTTGATATTTTAAGTATGATGGGCCTTGGTCTAGTCCCTTTTGGTATAGTCTTCCTCTTTTTTGGGAGACTCTGTGCTTACTGTACTTGTAAGTTTATTTCTTACAATAGGTAGGGGAACTTTTCTATCATTATTTCTTCAAATAGGTTTTCAATATCTTGCTCTCTCTCATGAATGTTGGTATGCTTGAAGTTGTCCCAGAGGCTCCTTACACTATCTTCATATTTTTTGATTCTTATTTCTTTTTGCTCTTTTGGTTAGGTATATTTTACTTCCTCATATTTCAAATCATTGATTTGATTCTCAGAATCCTATACTCTACTGTAGAATCCTGTATATTATTCTTTATTTCAGTCAGTGTATGCCTAATTTTTAACTGGTCCTTTTCCATTTTTTTCCTTTTGCATTCACATTAAGATTCTTAAAAGTCTCACTAAATCCCTTTGAGGTTTCTAGAAATTCTTGACTAACCTTATAAGCATGATTTTGAACTCTATATACAGTAATTTACTTTCTTCCATTTCTTTCATTTGTGACATGTTTCTTTGTCTCTGTATTTTGGCTGCTTCTCTATATTTGTTCATATGTATTGTGTAGAGCTGCTATGTCTCCTTGAATTGGCAGAGTGACCTTGTGTAGTAGGTGTCCTATAGGACACAGTGGCTCAGTCTCCCCAGTCACTTGGGCTGGGAACTCTAGGTTAAACCCCTTTGTGGGCTCTGAGCACAGTCTTTTTATAATTGAGACTTGATTGATGTTGGTTTCATTGGGCGGAATTGACCTCCAGGCCAATTTACTGTGGGGACCAACTGCGACTACAGTCAGAGAAATACCATGCAGGAGATACCCCTATGGATAACAACTTACTTCAGAGGTGCTTTGGTGGTCACTGAGTATGCCCCTTGAGTGTGTCACTTATGGATGTGTAGAGTTGTAATCTGGAATGGTCTGACACTGACCACTGGGTACACTGGCCCTTGATTCTCCAGGTAGGTGCAAAGTCAATCACTGCCTGGGGCCACCTTTCAGAAACTATAGAGAAATCTGAAGATTCCTCCTCTTTGTATGGGGTTTGGAAGTGCCCAGCTGAGGCCCAACTATGAAGCAAGACAGGCTGGTATTGGTGCTGAGTCTTAGATATTTTATTTATAGTTTTATTTATAGTTTGGGGGCTCCCTGATCCAGCTGCAGCTTGTTTGAGAGATTTTAGCCTGAGCAATGACATGCCATTCATATGCAAATGCTTGAGCAGAGTTGTAAATTGGATAAAATAGGGTGTTAGGGAATCACCAGGGCAGAGCAAACAGAAATGGCTGCCAGTCAGTCCTGGGACTGGGGAGGTCCCAATATAGGAACAATGATTTATGTGAGCACTTCTGTGGAGAAAGCCTCCCCTGAGTTCTTGCCCTGATGCCAGACAATCCAGTTCTTCCTCATAAGTGTTTGTGTCTGCCAAAACCTTACCCTGGTGCTGGAGCTCAGAGGAAGTAGGATCTTATAAGTTCAGTTCATGGTGCTGGCCTTTTAGGAGGAACAGTGGGGTCTCCAAAAGTCTCTGTGTCACTGAGCCCCAATCCATACTAGTTGTTACAGCCTATAGTTACAAGGATTTCTCTTCCTAGCTAAGATACCTTGGGCTGGGGGTCTAGTGTGGGGCTGGGACCCCTTGCTCCTCCGGGAAACCTCCACAGGGACTACTTCCCTCCTGATTAAAAAAGTAGCACAGAGGACTAAAGATGGCTGCCAGAGCCAAGGTAGACTGCAAGATAGTGTATAAAAAAGATAATGAAAGGAAAGTGTGTGGACGTATGGGGAGTGTATATTTGAGAGTGAGGGACATCTATACTCCAAGGGACTGTTGGGGACTGCTAGACCAGGTTCCCCTGACCAGGCAGCCTACACTGCTGCTGATATCTCTCCCAGAGATACTGTCTCTGGTGTGGAGATTTTGCCATCTTAAAAGGGAAAATGACTGTGATCAGAAGCCTATACATCCTGGAACTCTACAATCACAACAACCAGGAACCAGCTGTGAACCCAGAAACACTGGACCTCAAGCAGCATGAATATGCAGACTCCTGGTCGAGCTCTGTACCTTCTCACAGAAAGGTCAGATTTTGATTAGGGAAAGGTTAGGTCTGCAATCCAAGCTGAAGAGAGAAATGCACACAGTGGGACTAGAGGTTCAGGGAAAGTCTGTGCCCACAAAATCTGTGGGTGTTGGGGCCAGCATGATCCGTGAATGTGGTAGGGAATCCACAGTGATGCTGGCAGAAGGGAACTCTAAAAATCAATCCATAGCTGGACTGGACAGAAAAAGGCAGCTTGAAGTTTTACCAGAGTGCCAGCTGCTTAGTGCCAGGGGGAGAAATACATGCACAGAGAAGTTCACATAGTTGTGCTCAGTAAAAGGGTAAAAGTTGCAAGTTCACACACTTACTATGGCTCTTTTTTTCCTCTTTAAATCCTTGCTTTTGATTACTAAGCCCAGTACATAGGATCATCCAATTAAAAACACTCTCAGAGACTACAATGGAAAGTTGTATTTGTGGAACCTGGGGATCAGAGTGGGGAGTAATCATCAGAGAACCAGCTCTGAGGCAGTTCATTCTCCCAAACCTGTATCAATTGTGACAGGGAAAATAAAATCAAAATACTGGCTAGAGAGAACTTATAGCCCCAGAGGTCAATCCAGAAACACTGCCACCCAGGTGTTTAATCACAAATTGACTCTTGTGTAAATACAAATAAAGGTAATCTGAAAAACAAAGAAATACTGCCTGCCTGAAAATCAGGACTGTGGCTTACAACACAGAGGAGCAGTGGAAAGCAGGAAACTTCAATACTGTCCTAACTACCTGACAGAAAAATCATGCCAAACAGAACAGTAAAGGACAGTAAATGAAGTGAATTACCTTCACTAATGCACATATTTTTTCATTTTTACTTAAGAAAGTATTTTTTCTTTTTTATCTCACTTGATTTTATCTTTCTAATTATTATATTTTTATTCTTAGTATTATTACTACTACTATTTTACTTTTTTAAGAAAAATGTGTCATTTTATTTTCTTTTGGGATTAGTATTCTACATTCTATTTTCATTTAGCATCATATTAGTGTATTTCAACTTTATCTTTATGCCAACACTCTCTTCCTCACTTTTCCCCTTTGTGTCCTGTTTCTTTTACACTATTCTTGCTTCAGATTTCTCCTATTCCTTCTTTTTACCTGCTGTTAAAAATTAATTATACTTATATATCTAATTTCCAATCCCATGCTCCAAAAGCATACACACTTCTCTCTTCTTTTCCTTCACTATCCAATTTTTTATTCCTTTTTTCCTTGTTTGTTGTTGATGTTATTGTTTTTTTTCTATTTTTTTGTTTTATTTTGTTTTGTTTTTCCTTGCTTTCTCTCTGCCCTATTGTTATTGTTTGCTTGATTGTTGATTAGGTTTTTTGTTTTGTTTTGTTTTGTTTTTGCTTGTTTGTGAGATTTTTTTGTTTTTGCTTGTTTGTGAGATTGTTTCTTTTTTACTTCTGTTTTTCCTCTCCTTGCTTGTTATTAGTTGTTGTTTGTAGTATGCATTCATCCCTGGGTTTTTGTTGTTTTTGTTTTTTGGAATTAGTTGTTTTTCTATTGGAGTTTTCTCCCCATATAAGTAATCTTCTCCTAGCTGCTTTTTTTCTTTTTTTTTCTTTTCTCTATTATTGCTTTTCCTTTTCTCAATATAATTTTTGCACTCATTTTTTCTTATCTCCTAATCCCCTTTTCTTAGGTGGGGTTATTAGTATCTTGAATACATTTGTACTCAGTGCCTTGTGTGTTGTGACTTGTTGCATTGTATTTCGTGTCTTTAAATCAATTCAGGAGAGAGAGAGCTACATACCCGGACACCCAGAGAAGAGATATCATGGGGAGACAAAGAAGCAGCCCGCATATGAAATAAAAGGAGGCATCACCAGGAAAGGAAGTAAATGACATGGAGGCAAGAAATATCTCAGAGAAAGAATTCAGAGAAATGATTATAAGATTGCTGAAAAGAATAGAAGACAAATTTAACAATATGTGTAAGTACCAAAAGGAAATGAAGATGAACCAAGAAGAAATGAAAAAAGTCATCACCAGTCAATGAAGGAGAAGCATCGCATGATCTCACTCATTGGTGGATAATAAAGAACATTATAAACTGATGAACAAAAGGATAGATACAGAGGCAGTAAAGCTTCAAAAAGACTGTGAAATTACAGCAGGAAGATTAAAGTTAGGTGAGGTAGATAAGAGATCAATCAAAGGACTTGTATGCATGCATATAAGCATAACCAATGAACATAGACACTGGGTGGTTGGGTTATGCTTGGGAGGGAGGGGGGCAATGGGGAGATATGTATAAAAAATTTTAAAAAGACTGAATTGCCACAACTATCTTGAGAAAGAAGAATAAAGTTGGAGGGATTGCAATACCAAACATCAAACTATATTTCCAAGCCACAATTCTCTAAACTGCCTGGTACTGGCATAAGAACAGACATATAGACCAATGGAACAGAATAGAGGACCCAGAAATTGACCCAATCCATTATACTCAATTAATACGTATTTGAAAAAGAAGGCAAGAGCACACAATGGAGCCAAAACAGCCTATTTAATAAATGGTGCTGATAAATGTGGTCAGATATAAGAAAAAAAATGAAACTAGATCACCAACTTACATCATACACAAAAACAAACTGAAAATGGCTAAATGACTCAAATTAAGATGGAAAACGATAAAAATCCTACATGAATACATAGGAAGCAAAATTGCAAACTTTTGTTGCAGCAATATCTTTACAGACACAGATACTAGGGCAAGAGAGACTAAGGAGAAAATAAACAAGTGGGACTACATCAAAATTAAAACAAACCATCAACAAAACAACAAGAAAGCCCACTGCATAGGAAAACATTCTTCCCAATGTTATCTCCGATAAGGGTTTAATCTCCAACATTTACAGGGAGCTCATGCAACTTAACAAAAGAAAGATAAACAACCCAATCAAAACATAGGCAAAGGGCCTAAATAGATATTTTTCAAAAGAGGACATTCAGAAAGCCAATAGACACATGAAAGAAAACATGCTCATCATCCAAGAGACGTAAATCAAAACAACAATGAGATACCACCTCACACCTGTCAAAATGGTTATCATCAAGAAATCAACAAATGACAAATGGTGGAGAGGATGCGGAGAAAAGGAACCCTCCTTTACTGCTGGTGAGAATGCAGACTGGTGCAGCCATTGTGGGAGACGTTATGGGAGTAAAACTGTCATTATTTGCAGGTGACATGATATTATATATACTGGTAGAAAACTTTAAAGAATCCTCCCCCCCCCATAAAACTGCTAGACATAATAAGTGAATTTGTCAAAGTAGCATAATTAATATTGAGAAGTCAGTGGCCTTTTAAAAAGAGTATTTTTAATTGATTTTTAGAGATAAAGGAAGAGAGATGTAGAGAGAGAGAGAAATATCAATGTTAGAATGAAACATCCATTGGATGCCTCCTGCACGCCCCTTACCTGGATTCGAGCCCACAACCTGTACAGGAGCCCTGACTGGGAATCAAATGGGCAAACTTTTGGTGCATGGGCGACACTCAACCAACTGAGCCACAACCAGCCAGGATGGGGAGCAGTGTGACATTTGCTCAAAAAATTAAAAATGTAACTGCCATTTGACCCAGTGGTCCAACTTTTGTGAATATATCCTAAGAATTCTGAAACAATAATTAAAAACAACAACAACAACAAAACAGATGCACCCCTATGTTGTAGCAACACGATTCACAATAGCAAAGACCGGGAAACCTCCAAAGTGCCCATCAGTAGATCATTGGATAAAAAGCTGTGGCACATCCACACCATGGAATACTACATAGATCTTAAAAAAAGAAAAAAGAAACTCTTACCATTTGTCACAGTATGGATGGACCTGGAGATTACCATTCTGAGTGAAATAAGCCAGTCAGAGACAGGCAAATACAATATTATATCACCTATATGTGGAATCTTATGAGCAAAATAAACTGATGAACAAACCAGAAACAGAGGCATGCATACATGGAAATGACTGATAGTTGTCAAAAAGATTGGGTGAGGGGGAACTAAATGAAATAAGGTGAAGAGATTAGTCAGAGAACATATATACTTAACCCACAGGTACAGACAACAGTGTGGTGATGGCCAGAGGGAAGGGAGGGTAGGTAGGGGCCAGGTAGAAGTGGGCAAAAGGGGGAAATTGGGACATCTGTCATAGTCTCAATAAAAATAAGTTTAAAAATTTGATAATTTACATTTGTTTTTAAAATTTATTAATAAAACTTTTTAAATTTAATAAATCTTTATTTTTCAGATTATTACAATTGTTTCTCTTTTTTCCCCCATAGCTTCCCTCCACCCGGATCCTACCCCACCTTCTGCCTTTACTCCTCCCACTGTCCTCATCAATAAGTGTAAAATTTTTGTCCAGTCTCTTTCTGTACTCCCCAAACTCCTTTCTCCCCGATAATTGTGAGTCCACTCCCTTTCTATATCCTGATTCTACTATATTCACCAGTTTATTCCGTTCATCAGATTTTTTATTCACTTGATTTTTAGATTCTCTTGATATGTATTTGTTGTTCATAATTTTTATCTTTACCTTTTATTCTTCTTAAAGAATATCTTTCAGTATTTCATATAATATTGGTTTGGTGGTGATAAAGTCCTTTAGCTTTTTCTTATCTGGGAAGCTCTTTATCTGCTCTTGAATTCTGAATGATAGCTTTGCTGGGTAGAGTAATCTTAGTTGTAGGTTTTTGCTCTCCATCACTAAATATTTCTTACCACACCCATCTGACTTGATTCTTGCCTTCCTCTAGTCTGCTGTTAGGTCTCTGTATAATATTTTTTATTTCAGTCAGTGTATATTTAATTTCTAGTTGGTCCTTTTTCATTTCTAGTTAGTTCTTTTTATCTCTAGTTGGTCCTTTTTAATCTCCTCTTGGGGTCTCACTAAATTTGCCCATCTTTTATAGGATATTCTTGAAAAACCTTATAATCGTGGTTTGGAACTCTATATCCAGTCATTTGTTTTCCTCCATTTCTTTTGTTTGTTATCTCTTCCTTTGTCTCTGCATTTTCACTATGCTGGGAGAACTTCTGTGTTGGAATCAGCCTTATCATACAAGACTTGCAAAACTGCAAAAGCCTCTCTGTTGAGTTTGGGATGGATGGAGTCTCAGGGCTTAATGGACTGCCTTGCCTTCCAGTCGGCCCTGCCCTCCATGGCCCCTGGGTCTCACATGTCTCTGGGTAATCATTGGAACAGTCCCTGTGCGTGCACAGTGCCTCTAGACCACTTCCTTTCCAGATCCCCTGCACTCTAGAACCATATGAATCTGGGTCCCCAGGGTTTGCCCCAAAACTGGGGTTTACTGGAGTTAGAAGTGGCTCAGTTGAGAGGCTCTGTCTCCCGCCCACTAGTGAAAGCCAGCGACACAATCAGCAGTCAGTCATCTGTGCGCAGTGCTGTGCTTGCCACCGGACTTCTGCCCTTGCTGCTCCCCTATATTTCCATGCGCTTCTCCCTTTTCACAGTCCAAACTCTCCCCATATGAGTTTTTGCTGGACCTGGGGGTCAGTGCCATAGGATAAGGGGTTCAATGCCGTTGGGAGTCCCCATTTCTCTCCCACCAGAGAAAGCCAGCCAGGTACTCTGGCACCCGTTCTCTACACGCATGTGTCTCTGTACCACAGCTTTTTGCACCTCCTCTGAGTCTCTTGCTGCTTTTAATATTCTCTCTTTGTCTTTTGCTCTTGATATTTTAATTATGTTGTGTTTTGGTGTAGTCCTCTTTGGATTCCTTTTATATGGGGTTCTGTGTGCTTCCTGGACTTGTAAGTCTATTTCTTTTACCAGATATGGGAAGTTTTCAGTCATTATTTCTTTAAATAGGTTTTCAGTATTTTGCTCTCTCTCTTCTTCTGGCGCTCCCACAATTCTGATGTTGGTATGCTCGAAGCTGTCCCAGAAGCTCCTTACATTATCTTCACATTTTTGGATCCTTTTTTTCTTCTTGCTTTTACAGTTGAGTTTTTTCTGATTCTTTATTTTTCAAATTTTTTACTTGATTTCTGCCTTTCTCTACTCTGCTGTTAAGTCTCTGTATAATATTTTTTTTTCAGTCAATGTATGTTTAATTTCTAGTTGGTCCTTTTCCATCTCTAGTTGGTTCTTTTTCTTCTCCTCTTGGGTCTCACTAACTTTATCCATTTTTTTCTAGCTCTCTGATGTGGTCCTCTGCTTCTTCTAGTCTACTTTTGATGCTTTCTTTTGAGTTCTCTGCCTTTTCACTATGCCGGGGGAACTTCTGTGTTGGATTCAGCCTTATGATACAAGACTTGCAAAACTCCAAAAGCCTCTCTGTTGAGCTTGGGATGGGTGGAGTCTCAGGGCTTAACAGACTGCCTTGCCTTCCAGTCCTCTGCGCCCTCACAGCCCCTGAGTCTCACATGACTGGGTAATTGTTGGAGTGATCCCTGTGCACGTGCTCTTGCAGTGCCTCTAGACTGCTGTCTTTCTGGCTCCCCTGCGCTCTGGGGGCATATGAATCTGGATCCCCGGGATTTCGCCTGAAATTGGGGTTTAGTGGAGTTAGAAGTGGCGCAGTTGGGAGGCTCTGTCTCCTGCCCACTTGTGAAAGCCAGTGGCACAATCAGCAATCGGTCTTCTGCGCACAGTGCTGTGCATGCCACCAGACTTCTGCTCTTTTGTGACTCCCCTAAACTTCCGTGCACTTCTCCCTTTTCACAGTCCAAACTCCCCCCATATGAGTTTCAGCTGGACCTGGGGTTTAGTGTCGTAGGATAAGGGGTTCAATACTGTTGGGAGTCTCCGTCTCCCTCCTACCAGAGAAAGCAAGCCAGGTACTCCTGCACCCGTTCTCTTCACGCACACGTCTCCATACCTCAGCTTTTTGCAGCTCCTCTGGGTATCTGTGAGCCCTTCTCTTTCCTTCTAGTTGTAGAATTTCCACTCAGGTAGCTTTCTTGTGGTTCTGGATGATGTCCGTTCTATCTTTTAGTTTTAGTTTTGAAATTGTTGTGCAAGGCAGCAGTGTAGGTGTTTACCTATGCCACCATCTTGGATCTCTCTCCGTTTTTTTCCTTATCATATTGGACAGCCCTAACTAGTTTGGCTCAGTGGCTGGAGCATCAGCCTGCAGATTCAACGATCCCAGGTTTAATTCCCTTCAAGGGCCTGTACCTTGGTTGGGGTCAGGAATGTGCAGGAGGCAGCTGATCGATGTTTCTCTCTCATAGATGTTTCTAGCTCCCTATTCCTTTCCCTTCTTCTCTGTAAAAAAATCAATAATATATATATATATATATATATATATATATATATATATATATATATATATATATATATTTTTTAAAGAAACATTTAAGATTCCTCCATATCTTCCTGGCTCGTGTGACTCAGTGGTTGAGACCCCAAACTGCCACAGCTGGGAGGGGATCGTGTTGTGGGGGTGTGGATCTCTCTCAGGCTGAGACACCAGCTCAGGCTGCCACTGCTGGCAGGAGATCGCTGTGGGGTTGCGCGCCCCTGCCAGGCTGAGACCCCAGCCCAGGCTGCTGCCCCTGGCAGGGGATCAGCCATGGGGAGTGAATTTGTTTTTGTAAAGGGTCAGGAGGGCTCTGGGAGTCTCAGGCAGGACTGAGAAGACTGGATGCCACCATCTTGTGGCTATAGATACTTCCATTTTGTTTTGGATTGATGGGAAATTTACATGTTACTCTTTTATTAGATAGAATAATCAACTCACAGAAAAAGAATCTAAAAAAAAATCCCATTTGCCATTAAAACAAATAAATTAAGATACACAGGGACAAATTTAACTAAGGAAGTAAAGGACCTATACTCAGAAAATTACAGAATGCTGACAAAAGAGATAGAAGACTGCATAGACAAATGGAAGAATATACCTTATTCATGGATTAGTAGAATCAACATCATTAAAATGTCCATCCTACCTAAAGCAACCTATAAATTCAATGCAATCCCCATTATAATACCAGCAGCATACTTCAAAGACCTGGAACAAAGTCTCCAAAAATACATCTGCAATAAAAAAATAAAAAAAAGACCCTGAAAAACTTCACCAATATTGAGGAAGAAGAACAAAGCTAGAGGGATCACAAAACAAGATATCAAGCTAAACTACAAAGCCAGTGTTTTCAAAACAATCTGGTACTGGCACAAAAACAGACATATAGAACAATTGAACAGAAGAGAGACTCCAGAGACTGAAACAAACCATTATGCTCAATTAATATTTGACAATGTAGGCAAGAGCATACAATAGAGTCAAGACAGTCTCTTTAATAAATGGTGTTGGGAAAATTGGAAAGATACTTGCAAAAAACAAAAAAGAAACTAGACCATGAACTTACACCATACACAAAAATAAACTCAAAAATGGATAAATAATTTAAACGTATGATGGGAAACCATAAAAATCTTAGAATAAGCCATAGGCAGCAATATAGCAGACATTTGTTATAGAAATATCTTTACCGACACAACTTTTAGGGCAATGAAAAATAAGGAGAAAATAAACAAATGGGACTACATTAAAATAAAAAGCTTCTTCACAGCAGAAGATACCATCAACAAAACAATTTAAAAAAATTCCATTTCATGGAAGAACATATTTGTCAATATCTCCTCTAAGGGTTTAGTCTCCAACATTTATAGGGAACTCATACAACGTAACAAAAGGAAGATAAACAATCTAATGAAAAATGGGCAAAGGACCTAAATACACAATTTTTGAAAGAGGACATACAGAAGGCCAAGAGACATATGAAAGCATGCTAACAGTCACTATTCATCTGAGAGATGCAAATCAAATTATAATGAGATAACATCTCACACCTGCCAGAATGGCTATCATCAACAAATCATCAAATGACAAATGCTGGACAGGATGAGGAGAAAAAAGGATCCCTCTTGCACTGCCTGTGTGAATGCAGACTGGTACAGCCACTGGGAAAACATTACGGTGTCTCCTCAAAAAATTAAAAATGGAACTGCCATTGGACCCAGTAATATCACTTCTAGGTAAATATCCCAAGAAATCAAAAATACCAATCAGAAAGGATATATGTACCCGCTATATTCATAGCAGCACAATTTACAACAGCTAAAATTTGGAAATAGCCTGCTAGTAAATGCACATCAACAGATGAGTGGATTAGAAAACTGTGGAATAAGATGCTACTGTAAAAAAGGAGTTCTTACCATTTGTAGCAGCATGGATGGAACTGGAAAGCATTATGGTATGCAAAATAAGTCAGTCAGAAAAAGATAAATATCACATGATCTCACTCATTTGTGGGATATAATGACAAACATAAACCAATGAACAAAAGAGATCCAGATATAAATAAGCATCTAACAGACTGTCAAAGCACAGTGGGAAGGCAGGGAACAGTTGAAGGTGGTGGTAAGAGATCATCCAAAGGACTTATATGCATTCTTATAAGGATAACCAATAGACACAGACACTGGGGATGGAGGTGTAGGCATATGCCTGGGGAGGGATGTAGGGGAGCCTGGGTGAATTCAATGGTGGAAAAAATGAGATATATGTATTACTATTTGTAATACTTTAAACAAAATAAATAATTTACACAACAAACAAAATAAAAAATTAATTATATGCTAAACTTTTAGTTATCATGGAGAAAAACTATTTGACACAACAGTTTTGTGTAAAATAAGATCATGTGAAAAGAAGAGGAATTTTGGAAACACAGAAAACTGTTATTAAAAGATCACAATCATACACAACTGCTGTTATAGAGACTAATTTTAAGTTGTTATATCAATTAAAAATACCCACACCCCAATAACAAGTAAGACATGGTATTACTATGGGGCAGGGAAACTATAGCAATTTCTTCAATTTTCAGTTCCTAAAACCAAGGCAAAAACAACATTTACACTAAATTGATAAAAGAAAAGCAAATATAATAAAATATTTTTGAATTCCCAGGCCTATATTATACTCAGTGTCATATATTATCCTCTTTTTTCTGTTGAACAACCCCCATAAATTCAGTAAAGTCTCAAAAATAAATTAATAAACTTACTTACTGACATGATCACTATAATAACTCACATTATTCCTACATAGCAATAATTTTTGCTCCACAAGCTTTCATTCAATACATTGTATATGAAGCTCATCTCCTAAATGACAAAAGGATGGGTAGGAAATTAATAAATTCTCCTGCCAAGAAGAATGGAAAAAAATGGCAATGTCACTGCCAAGAGACATACAACCCTGAGACTAATACCAGAGTCGATTTTTAAGAAAAAGATCCAAACATAATAACATTCACAAATTGTGGCAGGTACTAGACCAAGAAACCCAAACTATATGGCATTTTCCAGCTATAGATATTTCACTTCCAGACAGTACTGTTATTTATAAGATTTCAGTATATTATTCACTGACTATAATTCAGTCAGACTAGACCTCTTCCAAGTAACATGCCAGAGTTTGTAACCTGAAGAAGCCCAGAAAGGAAAGAGAAAAAAATAAGTAGTTGTATTTATAATTTAGACTAGATTAGATCCTAGGAATCCAGAAAATGGAGTACTCTTCAACCAAGGAAAGTGCTTAACCCAACGGATGCATTTTTGTTCATGTGGTGCCCGGTAAATATAATAAGTTATTTCACTGTCTCCAATGAGAACAGAGAGAGTTACAAGGTACTGCAACAATGTAGCTACCTAATTCAAATAACTTACTGTCTATGATTCTTTATACATGCAATTTAGTGAAGATCATTCAATCTGAATATCATCAATAGATGAGATCCTCAGACTTGGGGTGGAGGCATTATATCAATTGACAATGCATAAAAAAGTTGCATATTTTGACTTTACCATATGGCATATTTATGGTGATATTCATTAGGAAAAGCAGGTATGCTTAAGACTATTAATGGTATTACTATCAAACATTTTAAGTTAACTAGAGGCCTGTTGCACGAAATTCATGCAAGCAAAGGGGTGTCCCTCAGCCCAGCCTACACTCTTTCCAAACTGGGACCCCTCAAGGGATGTCCACTGGGATTGGGCCTAAGCAGTTGGACTTCCCTCTCACAATTCAGGACTGCTGGCTCCCAATCACTTGACTGAGTGCCTGCCTGATTGCCCCTAACTGCTTCTGCCTGCCAGGTTGATCACCCCCTAACCACTCCCCTGCAAGCCTGATAGATGCCTAACTGTTCCCCTGCCATCCTGATTTTCCCTAACTGTCCTCCCCTGCAGGCCTGGTTGTCCCCAACTGCCATCCTTTGCTGGCTCAGTCACCCCTAACTGTTCTCCTTTGCCAGCCTTGTCACCCCTAACTTCCCTCCACTGCTGGCCTGATTGTCCCCAACTGCCCTACCCTCAGGCCATGTCCCTCCTGATTGCCCTTCCATTCAGGCCTGGACCCCTCAACTGCCCTCCCTTACCAGCCCAGTCACCCCTAATTGCCCTCTCCTACAGGCCTGATTGCCTCAACTGCCCTCCCTTGCAGGCGTGGTCCCTCCCAATTGCCTTCCCCTGCTGGCCTGATAATCCACAACTGCCCTCCCCTGCAGGCCATCTTGTGGTGGTCATCGTGTGTACACATGGGGGCAGTCATCTTGTGTGTTGGAGGGATGGTCAATTTGCATATTACCTCTTTATTATATAGAATTCAGTTTCAGAATGCCCAGATGCCACTAGATATTTGTATCCCACTAACACAGGGAGCCTTTGGTCTTTTTCATAACATTCTCAATCTAGCAGAGCTTGAATTCAGCTTTGGAGGCCAACTCAGGCAGTAAGTGTTAAAGCTATTAAGATTAATCAACAACTGACAGAGATGCTATGATCAGTTAAGATTCTGTTGAGCTCCAGTGTCCTAAAGGATGAAGATCATTTCAGTGTCTAGAGTTCCATTTATTACAAGTCTAAGTGTATTGTCTACAGTGAAGTTTGGAATAATGATGAAAAATATCACAGGACCAGTTTTTGGGTGTGTTTCTCAGGAAACTATTTTTGTGAAAAGAACTATCAAGACCCACATCTGACCTTTTTCTTCTTGAGGTTAGACAGTATCATGGAACAGCATAAATATAAAATGGTAAAGCTTGCAAAAAGACAAATGTAAGCACTGCTGATGAAGGTGAAACTTAGGCAGACACTCATCCTTCACATGCCACTCAGGGTTTTCTTGGGAAGAGATTTGCTGATGATAGTGCCTTTGTGGCTCCAACTTAGTAGTATTTCTGCTGAAGTACACACAACCTCCTAGTTTCAGGAAATGAAGACATCATTTTTCCCCCTACAGTTCTGTGCCAAGCAGGAAGTTTCACCCAACTTAAAAAGCTAATTTAAGATATAAAACGTAGGGTGGGATTTGCACTATCAATGTTTGGATCTCATTTTAAGAAGAAAACAAAGGGTAAGAAAAGCAAAGAGTGAATATGTAGTATTATGGGAAACATGGATAATATTTAGGAGTGGAGATACAAGGCAAATGTTTCCTTAAGTCTCACTACCCTAACCATAATATTACCTTTTGGGCTAAAAGGTAATTTTCTAATCCTAGAAGAATATGTGTCTAACAATCAATATCCAGATTTCCTCAGAAGCATAAGTCATCTATTAGAGCTAAGTCCTGATGTACATTGACCATAATTCAATCCCATCCCCCAAAAAAAGTCTGATTGGTAAAGGTTGCAAAGTTAGTATGGATTTAGTGTACAATCAGAAGCATACATAAAATTTACTATATTTCAGCTACATTCAGGAGGTCATTAGCTATATACTTGGATTACCAAGTCTCCTTCACTATTCTAAATGATGTTCCTGGGCTTCTCAGGAAAAAAAAGGAGGAAAGAAAGACAGAGTTAATTTTTAATGACTACAAGCTATTGTTGAAATACTCTTTTTTCTTCATTCCTATCCAAAGTACTTTTGAGACTATAAAAAATAATTAAAAACAAGTGGAGAGCCCCCTATGTTACAGAAGGAAGAGATTGCAGGTCAAATTTAGTGTTGCACTAAGTGTCTGATTTGTCTTTAATTAAAATTGGATCGTTGTATTGAGGACATAATACTAGAGAAAGAGATCCAAGATGGCAGCAGAGAAGGTGGAAGTTACATTCTCATGTGACTTCCCAGGAGTAAACCAGAATTAAAAGTAAATTAAAGAACAACCAGTCTGAATAAACAACTGAAGATTAACTGAACACAAGTGTTATAACCAATAATTTATAGAAGTAGCCACATTGACACTAGTATGAAGATTGGAGACAAAAAAGGGACTGATCTTATGAAAAGATCAATCTGTACTCACCTGTGGCAGCTGGCAACCTGCAAGGATATCTCAGCTGAGGAATGAGGGGGCCCAACCCCACACTGTGTTCCTGCGCTCAAAAAACCAGAGCTTGAAATAAGAGCTCTCATAACATTTGGATACAAAAATTACTGGGTATTTTGTCTGCCAGGGAGAGATGGGAGTCTGCTAGAAACACAGGTGCCCCCCTAAAGGGAAAATGCACAAAAACTCATTTGTGCTCACTCACCCTGGGTTCTGGCAGAGGAAAGGTGGCTCTCAGCCAACTGGACTCATATAGGGAGAGACTATATAGTGTGGCTCCGGAGACAGTAACAGCCACCAAGGTCCCTGAGTCATGTCCCTCTCCCATACTTTCCACAACCACCATCTTTCCTGGGCCCAGCATGCCCCTCCAAAATGCATCAACCTGGTAAATGCACCAGCCCCACCTTACCAACATCTTTGGCCCCACTCTACTTAATATGCACCCTTCAGAGGAGCCAGCTAGGTTTGGCCATCTTGAGTCCACCATTGAGATTTTCTGGAAGGGTCTCAAGGACATTTAGGGAAACCCATGGGTAGCAGGAACAAATGTGGAGAGAATGAGTTGTGTGACTCTAGGGTGGAGACCATTTTTTCCATCATACATCCAATAGGTGCCACCATTCCTATGCAAAGCTCTCCCTCCACAAGGCCTAATCTTAATCTGCTTTGGCCTGATGAATGCTACTGGACTTAAATTGAGGACTCCTTGTGACCATGATCCAACACAAATGTTCATATGTCCCTAGCAAGAGGCAGCTGACCTTGGTGTATCCTGAAACTTTTGCTGAATGACCTCAAAACTAACACTGGTGCTGAATTTCAATTGGAATCAACCTGGTGAACATCATTCACCACTACCTGGTTACTCACTCAGAACCTACCTCATGAAATTTGCATATAGCCAGGGGCTCTTTCAGTCAATTAGCCTAACAGGCAGCCAGTAGGCAGAGGCAGATCTTGGGATATATTGGGCCCTTGCTGACCGTCCCCAAGGCTCAGTGCCGGTGGACTATGGCCTTGGTATACAGCTGGGGCTCTCACACATGCACTCAGGGCCAGCAGAGGCAGTCACAAATTTTTGATAACTTCGTAGCTCTATACCAGTAGCTCAGGGCCAATCAATGGCAACACCAGATATTGACCTGGACCAGAGTCCCTCCTAAGAGGCCCCAGAACCAATATACCCAATGACAAGTTCCATACCACTTCAGAAAACAAGCCAATAAACTCCATAAGTAGCACCCAAAGAGATATATTGGCAGGTATTAGACTCTGTTAGAGGAAATTCTATTTCATGTATTCAGCCCCCACAGAGAAGCTTGTATACAGTGCTCAAGGTTGATTGTCATAGCCAGCTAGTCTGAAAGTCAACCTCATCCACGGATGGCCCAAGAGCAATCAAAACTCAATTACAACAGGAGGGATCACATAACCCACACAAGAGACATTCTTGAAGTATCTAGCTCAGGTAGTTAGACAGACTGTGCTGCCGAGTACCATAAGACACATCTAATACATAAAGCCACCACACAAAAAGTGGGAGACATAGTAGATCTACCTAATATACAGAAACAAATATGGGTAGGCAGCCAAAATGGTGAGACAAAGAAACATGCTGAAAATGAAAGGATAGGAGAAATGCCCAGTGAAAGAATTAAATAAAATGGAGGCAAGCAATCTACCAGAAACAGAGTTCAAAACAATGGTTATAAGGATGCTCAAAGAATTTAGTGAGAACTTAAATAAAGAGATAGTACACATAAAAAGACATAGACCATAAAAGAAGTCAGATAAAGAATACATGAAGAATACACTTTAAAAAATCAATAATAGAATAGATGAAGGGTTAAATCAGTGATTTGGAGACAAGATAGAAAAAAAAAAACATCCAATTAGAGCAGCAAAAATAAAAAAAAAATTTTAAATGAGGATAGTTTAAGGCACCTCTGGGACAACATGAAGCACAAAATTATGCACATCATAGACATACAATATGTATGATATGGACCAAGAGATTGAAAACCTACTTAAATAATGATTGAAAACTTTCTTGACCTGGTGAAGAGAAACTCCAAATCTAGGAAGATGAGAGTACCAAACAAGATGAACCCAACGAGGCCCACAGAAAGACACATCACAATTAAAAGTCAAAAGTTAAAGTTAAAGAGAAAATTATAAAAGCACAAGAGAAAAATAATTAGTTACATACAAATAAGCTCCCAGGAAACTGTCAGCTGACTTCTCAACAGAAACACTTACTAGTAAAGCCAGATAGAACACACAACACAGTGCACAGGTGTGGTGTTGTAGAACTGTGCATCTGAAACCTGTATAATTTTCTTTTTTTAAAATATATTTTATTGATTTTCCACAGAGAGGGATAGAAAGTTAGAAACATCGATGAGAGACATCGATCAGCCACCTCCTGCACGCCGCCAACTGGGGATGTGCCTGCAACCAAGGTACATACCCTTGACTGGAATCGAACCTGGGACCTTTCAGTCTGCAGGCCCACGCTCTATCCACTAAGCCAAACCGGTGAAACCTGTATAATTTTCTTAACTAGTGTCACCCGAAAAAATTCAATAAAAAATAATTTTAAAAAATATAAGGCCAGAATGGGTTGAGATTGAATATTCAAAAGGATAAAAAACAAAAACCCACAATTAAGACTATTCTACCTAGCAAAGATAACACTTAAAATAGAAGAAGAAATAAAGAACTTCCCAGACAATATAAAGCTAAAGGAGTTTATTATCACCAACCTACTATTACAAGAAATGTTAATGGTTTTTTTTATGAAGGACAAAAAGAGAGACTAAAAAAGCAATCACATTTACCATTGCACCAAAAAAAAATAAGATACCTAAGAATAAACCTAACTAAGGAGGTAAAAGACCTATATGTAGAAAACTACAGGACACTGAAAAAAAAGACATAGACCAGTGGTTCTCAACCTGTGGGTCGCGCCCCCTTTGAGGGTCGAAGGACCCTTTCACAGGGGTCGCCTAAGACCATCAGAAAACACATATTTCCCATGGTCTTAGGAACCAACAGATCGCTCCTCGGTGTAGCAAAGTGTAGCAATGTAGTTTACTGTTGTTATATGAAGACTGTTACCCATGCTACACCATGATTCAAGACAAAAAATTTCAGTTATTTGTAATTAGAATTAAATATTTCACAATATATAATTACATATTGTTTTGTGATTAATCACTATGCTTTAATTATGTTCAATTTGTAACAACGAAAATACATCCTGGATATCAGATATTTACATTACAGTTCATAACAGTAGCAAAATTACAGTTATGAAGTAGCAACGGAAATAATTTTATGGTTGGGTCACCACCACATGAGGAGCTGTCTTAAAGGGTCGCAGATTAGGAAGGTTGAGAACCACTGAATAGAGGAAGATGTTAACAGATGGAAGAACATACCATGCTCATGGATCGGGAGAATCAACATCATTAAAATGTCCATACTACCCAAAGCAATCTATAGATTCAATGCACTACCCATTAAAATACCAACGAAGTATTTCACAGACCTAGAATGAATTCTTCATAGATTCATCTGGAATAAAAAAGAGTGCGAATAGCCACAGCAATCCTGAGAAAGAAAAATAAAGTGGGTGGGATCAGAATACCAGATTTCAAGTTATATTACAAAGCAACTGTTCTCAAAACAGCCTGGTACTGGCACAAGAACAGACATATAGACCAATGGAATAGAATAGAGAATCCAGATATCCACCCAAAACACTATGCTCAATTAATATTTGACAAAGAAGGCAAGAACATACAATGGAGCCAAGAGAGCCTCTTCAATAAATGGTGTTGGGAAAATTGGACAGATACATGCAAAAAAATGAAACTGGACCACCAACTTACACCAAATACAAAAATAAACTGAAAAGGGATACAGAACTTAAACGTTAGTGGAAAACCATAAAAATGCTAGAGGAATCCACAGGCAGCACAATCTCAGACATATCTTCACTGATACTGCTTCAAAGGCAAGGGAAGCTAAAGAAAAAAAATAAACAAATGGGACTACATCAAATTAAAAAGCTTTTGCACAGCAAAAGAAACCATCAACAAAACGACAAGAAAGACCACTGTATGGGAGAACATATTTGAAAATGTTAGCCCTGATAAAGGTCTAATCTCCAACATCTACAGCCAACTTATACAAATTAATAAAAGAAAGATAAATGATCCATTAAAAAATATGGGCAATGGACCAAATAGAACCTGTTCGAAAGACGATAGAAGGAAGGACAAGAAACACATGAAAACATGTTCAAAGTCACTAATTATCCGAGAGATGCAAGTCAAAACGACAATGCGATACCATCTTACACCTGTCAGAATGGCAATCATCAACAAATCAACAAAAGAAAAGTGTTGTCGAGGATGCGGAGAAAAAGGAACCCTTGTGCACTGTTGGTGGGAATGCAGACTGGTGCAGCCACTGTGGAGAACAGTATGGAGTTTCTGCAAAAAACTAAAAATGGATCTCCCTTTTGACTCAGCAATCCCACTCTTAGGAATTTATCCTAAGAAATCACAAACACCAATCAGAAAGGATTTATGCACCCCTATGTTCACAGCAGTACAATTTACAATAGCTACAATTTGGAAACAGCCCAGGTGCCCGTCAGCAGATGAGTGGATCAGAGAACTGTGCTACATCTATACAATGGAATTCTATGCAGCCATTAAAAAGAAGGAATTCTTACCATTTGCAGCAACCTGGATGGAACTGGAGAGCCTTAGGCTTAGTGAAATAAGCCAGTCAACGAATGAGAAGCACCACAGGATCTCACATTTTTTGTGGATAATAAAGATCAACAAAAGGATAGATACAGAGGCAGTAAAGCATCAAACAGACTGTCAAATTATAGCAGGAAGATTAATTAGAGGTGGGGTAAATAAGAGATCAATGAAAGGACTTGTATGCATGCATATAAGCATAACCAATGAACATAGACACTCGGGGGTTGGGGTATGCACAGGAGGGAGTGGGGCAATGGGGAGATATGTATACATGTAACACAATAAAAAATAATAATAACCCTCTCCCCTTCTGCTTTCCGGTACAAAGTAAAACTACTGGATACAAATTACAAAGTGCCCTTTTGTCATTTTCAACATGAGGGAAAATGCAGGAATAAAGATTTCATTGGCATTCAAAAATAATAAGAAACACAGAGCATAGTGTGGCTTAGTAAAAAGAGCTTGAGTTTAGATGCCAAATATCTAGTTCTGATATAATTCCTAATTTGATATGTTAGTCTTAGTATTTACTCTGCAAAATGAGGAAGTCACACTAGGTTATTTAAGGAACTGTTCAGTCCTGGAGTTTTATTTGTTAATAATCAGATGAAACATATCAGTTTAACTGGTTTTATTTTTCTTTTATGACCTGATGCTTATCAATAGTTAAATTGTAATGGAATGACTTTCCATAGAAAATAATGCATACAACTTCTTGCCTCACCAAGATGCTCCTGATTACAACTTAAAAATTCTGGACATAACAAGAAACAAGCACAGAAAGGTATAATGAAAAAAGACTTCTTAAGAACCATAAGACTTGATGAAGAGCATAGGACCTGTATTTTTTTTTCAAATCACCACATGAAAATATATTTTTAAAATTTTATTTTTAAGGAGGGAGGAATGGAGAGGAAGAGAAACATTGATGTGATAGAGAAACATCAATTGGTTGCCCCCATACTTGTATTGTCTGTGGATTTAAACTGCAACTTAGGTAAATGCCTTGAATGAGAATAGAACCTACAGCCTTTTGGTGTGGGAAATGATGCTTCAATCAAGTGAGCAATCTGGCCAAGGTTCTCATAGCAATATTTTTTGCAGATATATATCTGAAGGCAAGAGAAACAAAGGAAAAATAAACAAATGGTACTGCATCAAACTAAAAAGCTTCTCCACATCAAAAGAAAACATCAACCACATAAAAAGGGAATCAATGTATGGGAGAACATATTTTCCAAAGATACATCTGATGAGGGATTAATTTCTAAAATATATTAAAAAAAATTTATAAAACTCAATACCAGAAGACAAACAATCCAATTAAAACATGGGCAAATGAAGAGAGAGAGAAAATGGCAGCCAAATAGGCAGCAGTGTTATGCATCTCCTCCTAGGGCCAGGCCAGAAAAGCAACTAAATTGGAGAACATCCACCTGAATTAGACACAGCTGAGGAAACAATTTTCAATAAAGAAGGGCAGAGGGTGCCTAGAGAATACTGCTTGCTAGCCATAACCCACATAGAACTACCCTGTGCCCTGGCAGTGAGTGGCAGAGTACCTCCTGGCAGGCTCCCAGACACCTGTAGGGAGTGCAAGCCACAATAGTGAGCTCCCACAGAAGGCCTCCTCACCAGTCTGCTGGGACTCAACATCATATAATCCAGCTCCAAGACCCTGCAGTGAGTGAAAGCCAGGGGAACCCTGTGCTCCATCCATTCCAGACACTAGAACCATGCTGCTAGCCTGACCTGGAGCCACCTGGAACTTTCTCCACCCTGAGCCCCAGGAATACTGCTGGGGTGACTCAGAGCAACCCAGAGAATGCACCCACTCTGGTCCACAAGGGAGCTCTGACTGTGTGACTTACAGCAACCCAAGCTACTCCACCCCAGGCCCTAAGCAAGTCCTGACATGGCCATCCAGAAAAACCCAACATGCACCTCACTCAGGGCTGTAAGAGAGCTTGGACTGAGTGACCCAGAGCAACCTGCTCTTGTTCCACATTGAGTAATCCAGTGCATACTGCAAACTGGGCTACAAGAAAGTGAGAATTATATAACCCAGACCAACCTGTGCCCTCTCCACCTGAGCCCAGGGTCTTGCTGCCAGGGCAACTGGAGTATCCCAGTGCCTACTCCACTCAGGACACAGGCAAGCTCTGACTATGCAAACCAGAGCAACCCTCACCTGCTTCATTTTGACCTCTGGGACAGACTTTCAGAGGCTACCTGGAGTAACTCAGAACATGCCCCATTCTGGGCCACAGTAGAATTCAATAGAGGTTACCTGGAGCAAGCCAGTGTGCCCAGCCAGGGGCCACAGGACCATATTGCAAGTGTGCTGCCAGAGGCACCCCCTGTCATGGGTGCTGGGACCACACAGCAAATTGAATGCCAGAGGACTCTAGGTACTCACAGGGAGTCCCACACCAGAGGAACTGTTCATGCTCTCCCACCACCCTGAGTATCTGAAGAGGGACCAAATTCATGGGACAAGGGGATACAACTCAGAGCAGAGATAATAAAGATGTGAAACTCAAGGCTTTTCTATCTCACCAAGCTGAAAGTGAATTCCACCACCTCTACCCTTTCACACACCTGTTCCGGAGCAGTTTTTTGCTCTCTTCCTCCCCCAGAGAGCCACTGTAAATCTATCAGGAAGGGCAGGCAGGTCGTAGCTCTTAGGACCACATGATTCTCTGTTGGCTAGCAGGTTTGAAAAGGGCAGCCTACAAAGCAATTAATTATAACTAATCTTAACCCAACAAGCCTTTGTTTAAAATTCTCTGGGGAGAGAAAATGGCGGCAGAGTAGTCAGATGAGTCTGAAGCTTTGTCGCTGGGCAGAGGGAGAGAGAGCGGCTGAGAGTCGCACTGGGAGTGTTTGTTGGCAAGTTAAAAGTCAGTTATCCTCCAGGAGAAGGTGGGGGATTGCTGGACGGGGCTCTCCTGGCCAGGCAGCCCCACTGCCATGGGGTTTTTGTCCGCCGAAGCCACCAGCGCGAACTCGGAGACCTCGCCATCTTGCAAAGGGAGGTGGATGTCTGCGGAGGTCTGAAAGCTTCGGCTGACGGAGGCACCCACCTAGCAGCTGGTAACCCAGAGCATGGCTCTCCAGGCGGCAAGGACGCCCGGGCAGTGGATTTGGAGATCCATGCAGTGCAAGTAGGGTCAGATTTCGCCTGGGAAAGGGTGAGGTCTCCTACCCCAGCACAACAGAGACACGTGCACTGTGGGAACCGGGCTGCGGGAAAGCTGCCTCTGCAGAGGTCTTCAGAGGTGATCAGGGTGTGATCCCTAAGTGTGGAGGCAAACCCTCTGAGCTGTTGACAGAGGAGAGCTATGAAAAATAACTCATTTTTTTCTGGGGCAGAGGGACAGCCTGGGAGTTATTACAGTGTCCCGGCTTCAAAACCCCCACAAACTGGCTTTCAGAACCACAGAGTAGCAGGATCGGAGCACAGCCTAGAGAGGTCCTGTGCTTTGTTTCAGAGATCAATTCCGAAACACTGCCACCCAGTGGATGACACACAAATTGACTCTCACATAACCACAAAAGAATAAATAGATTAAAACACTAATAGGGGAATACAGGGAACTGCAGTACCTTCCTACTGGGAAACAGGAGTGCCAAGCAGAATAATAGTGGAAGTGAAGGACCATTCTATTTACTTTCTTTTTTTTCCTTTTCCTTTTTTCTTTTTTTAAAAAAATTATTTTATTTTTCATTTTCACATATTTTAATTAAAAGACTATTTTTTTTCTTTCTGCCTCAATTGATTTTACCTTTTTAATTATTACATTTTTGTTTTAAACTAGTATTATTAATTACTACTAGTACTTTACCTTTTTGCAAAAAAACAAGTGTCATTTTGTTTTCTCTTTATTTTATTTTGGGATTAGAGTTCTACATTCTATTTTCATCTTTCCTTTAGCATAATTTTACTCCAACTCAACTCTACCTTTATGCCAACACTTTCCTCCTAACTTTCCCCATTTTGTTGTCTTGTTTCTCTTTCCCTTTTCCAACTTTAGATTCTCCCTATTCTTTCTCTTTACCTGGTTAAAATTTCACCCCATT
>PVJN01029828.1:0-26313 GCA_004026805.1 Lasiurus borealis
GCTCGGTCACTCGTGTCAGCGGGCGCTCCACCTGCCCATTCACATGTATAATCCTAAACTCTCTCTCCTGTTTTCGATTAGCATCTATGGGTCTTGCAGATATGATGTCCCCCGGGGAATCCAAGCTGCCGCTGCCGCTCAAAGCCGACGGGAAGGACGAAGGCCCCCCGCAGCCCGAGAGCAAGGCGAAGGTACTCCCTCTGTCTGCCCGTGGCTGCCTGCTGCCCCGCACGGCCTGGCTCCCCTGCCCGTCTGCTCTCCGCATGCCTCACCGTGCGCCTGTGTGTCGCCTTGCTCCCCCCACCCCGTCACGGCGTGGATCTGAAAGTTACTAGTTCTACGGCATTAACTCCTCACGGCCGGGGGCGGGGGGGGCGGGACAGGCCCCCAGGAGACGCGCTCTGGGGTGGGGAGAAGGAAGGGATCCCGCCTGCTTTTGACTCTTGCAGCCATTTTCTCTGCCTTCAGTTTATAGCTTCCTGTTTTGGCCGCCTCAGCAGCAGCAACATATTTAATATTTTGCTTTCCTGCCTTATTTGATAAATAAGGTGAACAGCTTTTTTGTTTTTCCCTTCCTTTCTTTCTTTCTCTCTTTCATGAGGGGTAACCGCTGCTTAACATTCCACGTGAGCTTGAAGTGAGCATGGGGGCTTAGTGGCCGTGTCCAGCATCAGCAGACTCACCCAACTGTACTAATTAAGAGCGTTGCGTTAATACCGTCTCTGTGTGTGTGTTTGTGTGTCCGTCTTTGTGTGTCCGTCTTTGTGTCCATGTGGAAGTCCATCTGTTACGCTGGATGTGCTTTTTGTTATTTGAAATAAAGTTTGCCCTACCTTTGTCTTTTTTTTTTTCTTTTCTTTTTATTCCTCTACCACAGGATAGCTACAGCTCTCAGGGTATCTCTCAGCCCCCCACCCCCGGCAACCTGCCAGTCCCCTCCCCCATGTCCCCCAGCTCTGCTAGCATCTCCTCATTTCATGGGGATGAGAGCGATAGCATTAGCAGCCCGGGCTGGCCCAAGACTCCATCAAGCCCTGTAAGTGGCTCTGGTTTTGTTGTTTTTTGTTTTTTTCTGGGGGTTTTTGGATAATGAAGTAATTCTACTTGAATGCTTGCTTATATACTTGTTTCATAAGACTTTCTCTTCAATAACTTATCCATAAAAGGGGTTTCTTTATCATTGCATTTGTAACCAATGAGCAAAGTGGATGCGCATCAGAGAGTTTGATCTCTGTTCGGTGACACCGCTGCTGTGAACCAGCGCCTCCGAGCCGAGGTTGCATTTCAGGCCCAAATACTGAGTCCTTGCGCACTGAGCGTGGTGACCATTAGTCCCTGCTGGTTGACATGAGGACTGTGAGCAGCACGGAGCAAATGGCACGTTGGTTGTATCTGAAACGGATTATTTCAGAACTGCCTCCCTGAGAACAGAAGCCTCACCTCGGGGCCTGGCTTAGAATCAGCCCTGTTCCCGCCCCCCGTCACATCAGCAGAGACGTGGGGGGAGGCCCGGGACCCTGGGACCGCCTCTTAGCGGACGATGTGCCCGCACCAGAGCCGGTGAGAGGGAAACCTGCATCCTGCACAGGACTGCCCATCAGCCTGGAACTGGGTGTTGGTTTCCATGGGATGCATAAAAACAAAAGGGATACCGTCTATATGAGGGGATATTTTTAGTTTTGTTTTTTTTTAATATATTTTATTGATCTTTTACAGAGAGGAAAGGAGAGGGATAGAGAGTTAGAAACATCGAAGAGAGAGACATCGATCAGCCGCCTCCTGCATGCCCCCTACTGGGGATGTGCTCGCAACCAAAGTACATGCCCTTGACCGGAATCGAACCTGGGACCTTTCAATCCTCAGGCCAACGCTCTATCCACTGAGCCAAACCAGTTTCGGCTATTTTTAGCTTTTATGTTCTTGTGCCCATTGAGTCTTTTTTTCCTCCTAAAGAAATGAATTCCGTGCTATTAAAATTAATTTTTGTGCCAATAAAGGCACTGGAGTAACCTTTATTTTACGTTTATATAAGGACTCAAAAGCTCTTTTTAAAAAAAAACCTTCCCATGCAATTACTCGCCAGGAAGGCTTGGTTAACAGGCTTATTTCTGTGAGGGGGTGGGTTGGAGAGCGCAGCTCAGCACAGCCGGAGGGGGGGGAGGCTGCCTGGGAGCGGCCACCTCGGCAGCACCCGAAGGAGCTGCTGCTGGTTGTCCACTGCCAGTTCCCGCGATGGCTGGAGGCTGAAGCGTCGGCTGCAGCAGACGCTCGTAGAGTTCATACGGAGCTCCGGTCTAACCAGCATTTCCTTTGCAGAGGAAGGAGGGGTAGATGTTCGCTGTTACCTTCTCTGTAGACAACCCAGATGAATGAGAAATGGTGGGGGCGGGGGCTATGCAGGACTGAGGGGCGGGGGGGATGGTCCTTTATGCCGATGTCTGTTATGGCTTTGAGTCTCAGAAGGCAGCTAACACAGAGAGTGTTTCCCCAAAATCGACCCTGAATTTGTTTGTTTTAATCATAAGAAGAGTATTTTTGGATCAGTACCACTCACAGGTAGAATTCAAATTAAAATTTTCCCAAATCATTTATTTGCATGTTGGTTCAGAGGGAAAATTTTAGAGGCTGAAAATCTTTCAAACCTTAAGATAGTAACCAAGACCAATAATTGATTAAAGACTACTGATAGACTATGTTTTAAAATCCATCTTGTTGATTTCTGAACTATAAAGAAGGGTTGAGGTATGTATTGTATTTGTAACTTATAACTTGCATACACCCACTTTCCACATAAACACAAGAAAAACAAATTAGGTTGTAATGTTAACCTAATTTTCCAATTATAATGCATCATACTTAGAATTGAATATCTCTTGCCTTCTTTTTCTACATATTTCATGGACACTACCTCTTCCTGTGCCACCGCCATTTTGAGAATTTAAAGCCGCTCCTGGCTCCAGGGCTCAGTGAGGACTGAGGGGCTGCATTTTGGGGGAGGGGACTCTTAGATGATCGCCCCTTTCCTGAGTGAGACCCTCATTCTAGAAAGACCGGAGGAGCTTGAAGGACCTCAGACTGCGGTGTAGGAATATTCTGTCTGAGAGAGACTTGGTTTGTGCCTGGCGGTGCTCTGACCACTGTCCCTGGTAAAGTCCGTCCAGTAGCAGGCCCTGGCGGACTGAACAGGACAGACGGTCTGTGCTCTGACGTGTGGGGACCAACCCTGTTGTCACAAACACAAGGAAAGTAGACATGTGCCCATCCACATCCCCGGGCGTGTAGTAAAGACTGCGAGATGTCACTGTGCCCAGAGACAAGGGGAATGTACTCCAAGATGTAATCAAGTTGTAGGCCAGGAGAACGGGCGGCACTTAGCAATGTCCCGTGTGATTTTCCGGTCCCCAGGCTGGGCACTGGGACAGGCTCCCACCCCCGCAGCCACGGGCAGGGGAAGGCCACCCCTCATCGAGCTCCTTGGCCAGAGTAGGTGCCCGATGACACTCATCCAAAAGCCAGGCCACGGCCAGCGTCTGAGGGACAGGTCTGCAGGCCTGGGATGAAGTGTGTACTCTCCTGAGGCTTCTGTTTCTCCCCGTGTCCTTGTTCTCTGTCCGGACCCCAAATTCTCACCGTGGAAGCAGGCCCGAGGCTGGGAGAGGGGATGTGAGGGGGCACCGTCCCGTCTCAGCTTCCGGTCTTACCAGCCAGTGTCCGGCTCCCGGAGCACCTTGCCCACGAAGGCCGCTTCTCGGACGTTTCCATCAGCTGTGAGTCCTCATTCAGACGGGGACCGACTTTCTGGACCTTTCTTATCCGGGAGTCTGCGCTCAGACGTGCCAGGGGCCCTCCGTGTGCAGTCACCGTTGGTGCCTCCAGGTCAGCAGACCTGTCTGGGACCTTCATGTCCAGTCGGGAGACAGATGCTCCAGGCGCAGGGTGGGCTTTCACTGACAGCGCCCGTGGTGAGGGCAGCCACCGGGGTGGTCCTGGCACCTGGCACCTGAGCCCGGCCTGGCCACCAGTGGTTTTTAATCCTCACCTGACGGTGTTTTTCTGTGGCTTTTAAGAGGGAAAAAGGCAAATGCAAACATTGATGTGATTGGTTGCCTCCTGCCCTCACCCAGGGCCCGGGCCAGGGAGGAGCCTGCAACCAGGTACGTGCCCTTGACTGGAATCCAAGCCAAGACCCTCCGTTCAGTTCACAGGCGGACACTCTGTTAGACAATCTGGCTCAGGCCGGCTTTTCATTCAGATGTGTTACAGCACCATGAAAACGCTTTTCTGAAGCTTTTTTAGAACGATGAAAAGTAAAATGATTGGATTAAGAATTATGATCTTCAGTCCATTTTCCTAATTTTAAGAGAACACATTGAGATGTGCAGACAGGAACCTGAAGTTGATTTCACCAAGCGACGTAAGGAAAATGAAACCTGCCCCGTCCAGCTGTTTCCAGTCAGGGTGACCCTCTCCTTTGCCTGCCGGGTCCGCAGTGGCTGCTCCCGGGCGGAGGCCGGGCCAGAGCGGCCGTGCAATCTCAGGTCCGTGGTGCGCAGACCACTCGAGTGACTTCATGTCGAAGAGATGGCTTTTGTTTCTCTTACCCTGAATCCAATCTGAGCAAGCGCCAGAGCGAGGTTGGTCCTCTGAATGGATTTTAGGTGAGAATGCTTTTCCTCGTGTCCTTTTTGCAAGTCATCTTTTATTTTAAAACACTGGATCCGTTTTTAGGGTATTTCCCGAAAAGCCAAAGACTTTGATGCTAGATTTAGAGCCCTCCAATACCTGCCCTCCTGGGGTGCCGTAGGGTGAGGAGCTGCATCAGACGTCAGCGTGGTGGTTCCTGGTCAGACATTCATGGGCTAGGAGAGCAGGAGATGCCGTTTACAGACACGGTCTGTCGCGTGTGCTCCATGGCGCAGTGTGTACGAGGGCTTGCAGACATGTGAGGGACGTGTGCATACAGTGTCCAGGCTTCTCTAAGGTGGTTTTAAGTGGCTGGCCGTTTAGCTTCAGCATCGATGTAAATTCTAAGAGATGGCTGTTCTTTCCCACCACTCCGCATTTTTTATTGACATCAACTCTGTCACCCACTTCATATTTGATGCAAAGGTTTTGTGCCTCAGTAATTCTAAAGCCGGAGACTTAACATTTCAGTGAGCACAGCTTGTTAAAGGGTTTCCTTCTCCAGCACCCTGGTCACGCCCTCCCGTTATCGGGGACCATGTTGCTAAACGAGGTCACGTCAAACCTCAAGGGCAGTCATGTTATTCAACCCCCAAATTTCAGGATGTGTGTGAGATGAGGCGAAGTTTCATGCAGAAGAGGGAGGAACATCTCCATCTAAACAATGACTCTGTGTGGCAAATGACAGGAATGAATGAGTCAATCACTGCTCCAAGGAGACCTTCCCAGGGAAGTGAGAAGCGATGTTGCATAGCAGCCCCCGGAGTGGCAGATATTACAGGCACATGAAAAGTGTCACACACAGACACGAAGGGACTAATGTGACAGATACGAGACATGCAGGGAAGTGTGGGCTGTTTAGGACTGAGAGCGCCCCTTCCCCGGGTCACGGGTCAGATGGTGGCTTCCGGTGTGCAGAGACGGCAGCTTTCGGCATTTCCGTATCAAGTAGAGTTAGATAACAGGCCGAGAATTAGAGCGTCGACCTGAACCACGTGGGCATTAAGCACATGTGTGTGAAAGGAACAGGTATTTACCCAGAGACATGCCGGGAGCAGGCAATAGCGCGTGTCCGTGGTTCAGGCCCGGTTTCCTAAGGAATGAACCCCCTCCACCCCAGCAGAGGGATTCAGGCACCTCCTGTGGGGAAGCAGGTCACCGGGAGGCGGGCAGGGCCTCAGCCCTGTGACCTGCGACCTGCCTTTTATTTCCCACAAATCCCACGTGTTGGCTCTTCGTCCGTATGATGCAGAGTTTTAAGGAGGACATGCATTAGCCGTTCTTACTTTGACAAGGAAAGTGGAGCTGATGTAGTTTGGGGGGCTCTGTAATACATGTGGAATTTAAATTCATGGTGACCGTTCTGAGAGTTAACACCCTCCTATTTTTAAAAATGACCATGGTGTCATTGGAATCTTGCCTTCTGGGACTCAACGCTAATATCAGTAAAGACAAAGAGTGTTTTTAAAGTCTATATAATGAGGGGGTGGGGAGGGTTTGGGCCTTTATTTAAAACCAAAGTCAGTTCTCCATGAAGAAATGTATAGTTTGTGCCTGAACTAGTAGCCTTCGTTCCTAGTTGTTGTGCGATAGCGGTAGTTTTTAAAGTGTGTTCTCTCTCCGTCCCTGGTGCCTCATGACCTCCTCTCGCCTTCTTCCCCGCCCCTCTGCCCACCCGCGCCCCCTCCGCGTGCCCTCCTGGCCCCAGAAGTCCAGCTCCTCCACGACCACGGGGGAGAAGATCACCAAGGTGTACGAGCTGGGCAGCGAGCCCGAGAGGAAGCTGTGGGTGGACCGCTACCTGACCTTCATGGAGGAGCGGGGCTCCCCCGTGTCCAGCCTGCCCGCCGTGGGCAAGAAGCCGCTGGACCTCTTCCGCCTCTACGTCTGCGTCAAGGAGATCGGAGGTTTGGCGCAGGTGAATTGAATGAATGAATGAATGAATAAGTGAATGAATGAGTGAGGCATTCTGGGTAAGCTCGGACTAGAGTCCTTCTTGGAATCTATAGACGGGTTTTCTCACGAATAAAAAGCGAAGCCTGTGAGAGTGTCGCCTTCCTGGGGACCCGTGCAGGGGAGCATCCAGGCCGGGGACCCTGGCTTCGCAGCCCGCTCGCCCTGTGACCCCACAGGCATTTACGTGGACCGCGGTCCCTGTCTGTGAAGGGAGAGGTTTGGGCTCGATTTTTCTTAAGGGTCCCCAACAGCCGCGGAGCTCTGTGGGATCGGCCAGGATGTCCTGGTAACTCTTCCAGAAATGCCTGTGAGTGCCAGACTGATGATCTGAATCCGGTATAAATCACACTCACTGCTTCCTCTGTCCCAAGCCATTTGTTCCGGAAACGAAGCCATAAAACCACATCCCTGTCCCTGGTCCCTGGCAGGGCCAGGAGGGAGCGGGCGGTTCCGGGGTGGAGTTCCAGTGGCGCTTGTTTTCAGGGGGTGCCGCTGCCTGCCTCGGGCTGACCCCTTCCAGGTACAGGCCTCCCACGCGAGGGTGCCTTTGTCCTAAGTCCCTGTCAGTGCTGAGCCCCCCAGTCCCAGAGGGGGTTCAAGGAAACGAACAAAACCCAGTGCCGTGGGTGTGGCCCCTACTCTTCGGGCCAGTGCTCCCCCAGCCCTGGGTTTGCAGGCCCCGCTCTGCATTGGGGCCACCTGGCAGCTGCTCAGACCTGTCCATACCTGGGCCCCCACCTGGATCGACGGAGGGAGGGAGCGCCTGGGCCCGGCAGCCTGACACCCAGGTGGCCCAAGTCACACGCTGTCCAAGGGCGAGTCATCTAACCCACGAGTCTCCCTGGTCCCGGTGCTGCGTGCGGGGGTGAGGAGAGGCCTTGTTCTCCTCCCTGGGGGTCCCGTCCCACCCACAGGCCGGAGGACTGCAACGGAACAGCCTGGTGCAGGGGTCTGCGTGATCACATGGCCAGTCCCCTCTGCACTGAGACCCCTGGCCTCTCCTTCTGCGCCTGAGCCTCCCGCACACATGTCTTAGCGATGGGGTCACCGTCCCAGAGGTGTCGTTTGTCTGGACTCTCGCTGGCCAGCTGTGTGCCAGTCAGGGCAGGGCCTGGGAGCGAGGCTGCTGGCTGGCCAATGAGGCTGCTTGGCTGTCGCGGTGACTCAGTGGTGAGCATGTGGCATCGCCATCACCCCCGTCATCTGCCTGTGACCAGCCGTGTGCTCGGAGCAGCTGCAGCCACCGCTCCTCGGTGCCTCTCCTCTCCGGAGCCAGGCAGCCTCTGCCGAGCGCCCGCAGCGGTGCCGGCCCGCCTGCCTGTAGCCGCTGGCAGTCCGCACCGAGCAGCATCAGGCACTTCTGGGTGCACGTGGGCCATTCAGTGCTGAGTAAATGGATAGAAAGAGCTCGGTGAGGACGTCTGAATCCAAAACTGTAGCCTTTTATTAAAAGCCACTGTGCCCTCCGCCCGTACCCGAGCTGTCCAACCCAGGCGCACGCGAAGGCGTAGTAATCCCTCGCATTTGCAGGTCTTCGTGTTTCACTCGTGTGTTTAAACCTTCCTTAACTTTCCCTGGTGGGGATCGGGAGGTTGAAATAAAGCCCCGAACCCTGACCGAATGCTGCGGGGTTTTTCCTCTTCCGTTTCTGCCACGGCCTTCCTCCTGCCCAGAGGAGGGAGCCACAGCCCACCTGCCCGCCCTTCACGAGCCCCAGCTGCCTGCCCAGCGGCCGCCGGTGGCTTCCGAGCGGCAGGTCCCCCGGCTTGTGCCGGCTTTCAAGTTGGGGCGATTGGTCAGGGCCTCGTTGACCTTTGCACCCAGTGCTGCCTTTGCGCAGCCCCAGAAGACAGACAGCTGGCGTGAGGGTGGACGCGCCGGGCACTGGTTGGAAGGGACACTGTTTTCTTACCAAGGCCGAAGCACCTGACTTACACAGTACTTCTGTGGCTCCTTTGCAAACTGGTTTTAGACACCTTTTTCTTTTTTTTAATTTTCATTAGAGGTGGGACAGGGCCGAGTGCGAGCGAGTGCGTTTGCTCAGATCCCCCCCTGGCTGCCCGCTGGCTCGGGAGGAGGGGGAGGCGTCGGTGTGCCCCAGGCAGCGAATTCTGGATGAGCGATGCTTCTCGTCCTGTCAGCGGGTCCCTCAGTGGCTCCATACCTGTAGATGCTGCCTTTGCACTGAGCGGGAGTGACAGGCATTAGTTAAAGAGGCAAATGAAAATAAGTAAACCAGCATGTTCATTGCTTTTTTCTCTCCTGGCTTTAACAAGCCACTGTGCGGCACACCGGTGACCTGCCGTGGGGGTTGTGTGTGTTTTGCCAGGTGAATAAGAACAAGAAGTGGCGCGAGCTGGCCACCAACCTGAACGTGGGCACGTCGAGCAGCGCGGCGAGCTCCCTGAAGAAGCAGTACATCCAGTACCTGTTCGCCTTCGAGTGCAAGATCGAGCGCGGGGAGGAGCCGCCGCCCGAGGTCTTCAGCGCCGCCGAGACCAAGAAGCAGCCCAAGCTGCAGCCGCCCTCGCCCGGTGAGTGCGGCCTCCCCCGGGGGCTGGGCCGGGAACAGACGGGCGCTGGGCTGGGGCCGGGGTCCTTAGGTGGACCCGTTAGTCAGATAGGCTGGCCCCGGAGCGGTCTTGCCTTCATTCCTGATAGAGGCGTCTTTACATAGTCCCCTCACGGTACACCCCTCCCCGGGCCGTGCTGGCAGTCTGGGCCCCGAGAGTCCCCCTGCAGCGTGACGGGCAGCTGACCGCTCGGCCTCCGACCAGCCTGTTAGCCAGAGGGGATCTGGGTGTTGGGGTTCGTGCTGTGGGGCAGCCCCATTAGCTTCGACTGCAGTGTTAGAATTCTCCCACGACACTCCAGGCTGGTTCCTGCCTGTCCCATCTCCTAGCATCTGCTGGCACCCGCCCTCGTTCTGCCTGTGAGGCAGCGTGCTGGCCGCTGAGAAACCATTGATCCGACAAACGCAGAGTGAGGGCGAGAAGAAACCTGGGTCATCCCTGTCGTGGGCGGCGGCCTCTCAAGTCCAGTCCCCTGTCCCACAGCTCGCGGGGCTGAGGTCCCACGCGGTTGGTCATGTTTGCCGAGCACTTGCGTGGCATGGGTGCTTTTCCCACACTCTGTCATGTACTCTTTGTGTCGGACCCAGGACACAGAGGTCTTAAATCTGTAAGGAAACACTGGCACATAAAGTCTAAGTGACCGACCAGAGTCACAGCGATGGCGTGGAAACTCCCTGCCGTCTGGAAACACCTCTGTACGGGCGTGTGGGCACCAGCAGGTGGCGCCTGAGCCACAGGGAGAAGCGCTGTCTCCTAACGTAGCTGCTCGGGTGGCGGTGCTGACCCCGTGGCCCTGTGCCAGGCCTCGCGTGCACACTTGTGTGGAACAACCTGGGTCTGCTCTGTCCTGGCTGAGGGCCAGCGGCAAGCCGCCTCCTGACCCCATCCCCGAGGACCCAGGCCTTTGCCAGGGACGCAGCACCTGAAAACCTGGCACCTAACTTTAGAAATCTCCCCGCACGGTGTTCACAGAGTAAAGCAAGCTGATCTGTGTTCCCACATCCAAACCCGGTGGGCATAGGAACCGGGAGGCAGTCTCTGCAGCTGCATCTTACTCGCCGGGAAAGAGCTGGTGCCGGGAGTGGCCCGCCCCTAGTGTGACGACAGTCCTCCCAGGCGCGTCCCGCTGGGCGGGTCCCTCCAACAGAGCCGCCTCGCCTCTCCTCCGGCTAACCTGCCGCTTGCCCGGCAGCCGTACCGTTTTTCCTGCACAAAGAAGCGGGGAAGGCGGATGTGCTTCTGACGACCCCGCCTCCTCAGTGCCAGCTGGAGCGGAGAGGCAGGCAGCAGCGGGGAACAGCGGCAGGGTCATGTGGTGCTGACCCCAACCATACAATCATTTTCGTGGCTACTTCCTAACTGGAATTTTGCTATTGTTATGAATCATAGTGTAAATATCTGTCGCGACCCCTCTAGCAGGGTCGCCTAAGACCATCGGAAAACAGATATTTACAATTCACAACAGTAGCAAAATTAGTTATGAAGTAGCAACGAAAATAATGTTATGGTGGAGGGGTCCCCACAACATGAGGAGCTGTGTTAAAGGTTGGTGGCATTAGGAAGATTGAGAACCTCTGCTCTAGATTATTTAAATCAGGTGGGGAACCTTTCTGCTATCAAGGGCCATTTGGAGATACACACACACACACACACACACACACAATGGTACCTCGAGATACGAGTTTAATTCATTCCGTAACCTGGAGCCATGGGAAACTATGAGATGCTCGAGTCGCAGTAAACTGGTGGGTCGTGTGCAGCCAGCGGATCCATGCGATGACTCCTATCTCAAATGTTGCTCATATTTCAAAGCAAAAATCGCTCACTCGACGGCTCGTATCTCAAAAATCTCGTATGTTAGGGCACTCGTATCTCGAGGTACCACTGTATATATTATTTGCAGGCTGTATAAAATCATCAGCTTAAAAATTAGCCTGCTGCATTCGGTCAAACGTTAATTAACACCCCAAACACCACGGCAGGGCCAGGTCAAATGACTTCTCCAACCCGCGGGCTGGAGTCCCCACCCCTGGTTTCAATGCTCGCTACACCAGCTTACTTCCTACGTCACTGGCTGTGCTGTAGAGCAGAGCGCCCTAGGTCAGCGGTGGCCAACCAGGGGTCCGAGAGGTCGCGCCTGCTGCTCACACCTGGGGAAAGCCCTGCTCACACCTGGGGCTGGCACAGGTCTGAAAGTCAGTGCTGCCAGCCCTTCGGGTGCCAGCCTCGGGCCTCTGGAGCCATCGGGATCTCCGCTGTGGTTCCCAGAGGGATTGGTCACCCCGGCCTTGCAGTCCCTGGGGCGAGTGACCCGGGACAGGGCCCAGTACAGTGGCACCTCTCTGGCCGGTGGGGTGCTCGTTATAATAAAATGATAAAAGCTGTGGCCGTCCACTGAGCAGCCACAGCCGTTCCCACCCAGCTGGCCAGGGCGGGCTGGAAACCCGAGGGGGAGGGAGGGAGGGAGGAAGGGAGGGGCAGGGCCTGTGGGGTAGGAGGTGGGGGGGCAGGAAGGGCAGGGCTCGGACGCCCCACATTCAATTAGTGAGCCTGTAACCAGAAACCCATCCATCTTGGCTGGCAGGTGGCTGCCTGCGTTTCTATTATTAGCTGACAGGTGATGTCACAAAACCTGTCGTGGCTCCAACTAGGGAATCCTCAGCGGGAAGTCAGTGAGAAAGGGGCCCGGGCTCTAAACAGCAGCGCCCTCTGGGTGACCTCTAGTCACCGCAGGCCTGGGACCCATCAGCTCTTCTCGCCTCTCCCCACCCGGCTTCCGGGAACCCCCGCCAGAAGGAGGCACAGGTTCGTGCTGGGTAAATTATCCTCCCAGCCAGGAGCCCGGCTGCGAGGCCGGAGTGTGCGAATGTACTTAACCTTCAGTGACCTTCCCATTGTTTACTCCCGAGCACACGTTTGTAGCTTCTGGCAAAAGGCAGGGACATCCTGGAGAGCGAGCCAGCCTCTGCCGTTAATGGAGCTTCGAGAGGCTGCATTCGTTTTTCCCTGAAAGCCAAGGCCAGCTCTGGCAGGAGGGAGAATTCCCCTTCTTTACGAGCTGCGAATGTGAACGCTTGTAAATAAGGATCGTTCCGCAGCCGCCGCCTGCGGCCCTGTTTCCAGGGAAGCACGCAGACATGGACACGCCAGGCGGACGTGGACACGCCAGCCGCTGCCCCCGCCGGCTCCTGGCTGTAGGTTGCCCTGATGTGTCTCCAAAGACTGCTCTTTCCTCTCGTTACACTTTTAAATATGCATTTCTAGGGTTTCACCAAAATTTGGTTTATAAGCGTGAGTTTGTTGTTTTTTTAAGATAGCTATATCTAAAAAAATACTCGCATTAAAAGTAAGTCTTCCCGTGTCTCTGCGAACGTCTCAGAGTCACACTAGTCCTGGGCACCCAGAGAAGACGTGGCACAGAATACAGCCTGTTGGCTGTTACCATGCTCACCCCCGACCAGGTGGCACCTGGATAGACCTGATCTCGCTGGGGATGGTCCTGCTCACAGCGGGGAATGGCCATACTCACACCTAGGGAAAGCCCTGCTCACACCTGGCATGGCCCTGCTCACACCTGGGCTGGCTGAGTAAAAGGGATAGACCCGCCCCCTTCATAGCACCCTCGCTAGTGGCCAGTTGAACTGTTTTCTCTAACGTACAACGAGGACGGTGGTCACTCGTGAGCCGTGGGCGCCGCAGGGAAAGGCACTGTAAATGTGGCCTGTGCCGGCAGCCAGGAGCCGCCAGGTGTGACGGCTCTGAAAGCGTCCGCTGAGCCTGCACACGGCAGAGTGTTTTCTTGTCCATTTGGTATGCGGGGGGTGAGGGGGGACTCGGGGGTGGAAAGGAGCCTGCAATAGAGAAAGCCCCTTATTCACTCAGCCAGCGATGGTTAACTGAACCGGTACCTATTGAACACCGAACATTCTGAGGGCTGGGGTCAGTGATAAAGCAGGAACTCCTAAAATACTCTTTTTCCTCTGAGGTGAGGTTAATAGTTTCAAGGTTCCTTGCTGAAATGTTTGAAAGATCCGCTCAGTTCTAAGCTGTTACTATCATGTAATTACAGTTAAAGCCAGTCCTTTTAAACTCTGCTAATGACATTAATGAATTCCAACCCCATATTGTGTTGTGTAGTCACAATCTGATTTCATAGCTCCAAAAATCACTGCTAATGGCAGAGCATAGAAACTTCTAGACATTTAGAAGGCATCAAAATATGACAAAGACCCTTTGTTATTTTGTGTCATTGCTTTTCAACTCAAACATTCTTAAGTTAAAAAGTAAGACAGAACTAATTTTTCTCGCTTTTTTTAAAAAACAGCACAATAGTCCATCCAATTAATATGCCAAAATTTTCATCCCATTATTCCTTATTCTCAGACATTTAAATTATCTACATCATAATCAACACTAAAGTGAACATTTTTCTGCCTAAAACTTCCTTTACAAAGTCATTACCTGGTCAAAGTATAACTTTTACGGCTCACAAATTAAGTATGTTTCCAGAGTTAGACTTCCACTGATTTTCACTACAAATAATGTGTAAGAAAAAAAGACATTGTCATGGTGTATGCTCAAGAATATTAACTAGATTTATGGTGGTGATCATTTTGCAGTAGTTACAAATATCAAATTATTATGTTGCACTCCTAAAAATATTAGAATATGCCCATTATTTAACCTCTACCAAAAATAGAAGAGTGACCGATTTTACTCCATCGTAACCAGCAATGGGTATTGTTACTCTTTCTAATAAGGTGGTGTCTTGTTGTCTTTCATTTTTTGTTTTTGATAACTCGCCAGGGTGACCTCACTTTGATAACCTTATTCTCCCCCCCACTTTCTCTCCGCCCTCCCCACTCTCAGCTAATTCAGGGTCCCTGCAAGGTCCGCAGACCCCGCAGTCAACTGGCAGCAATTCGATGGCCGAGGTCCCGGGCGACCTGAAGCCGCCGACGCCGGCCTCCACCCCTCATGGACAGATGACCCCCATGCCAGCGGGAAGGTGTGTGCCACACCGCGAGCGGGCAGCATCGGACCTAATTCCTAAATTCAGACTTTTCCGCAGCAAACCTCATGGGGGAGGGGGTCCCTGGGAGTGGTTAACGCTGACTGCTACTAATTGTACTCGTCACTTATCTGGGTAGTTTTTACTTTTACTGATCTCAAGAGGGCAGCAGTTCTCAACCTGTGGGTCGCGACCCCTTTGGGGGTCAAACGACCCTTTCCCAGGAGTCGCCTAAGACCATCGGAAAACGCAGATATTTACATCACGATGCATCACAGTAGCAACATGTCATGGTTGGGGGTCACCACCCCATGAGGAGCTGTATGCAAGGGTCTCGACCTTAGGAAGGTGGAGAACCGCTGCAAGAGGGGCCTGCTTCCTGAGGAAGTGTTGGAGTCGCACTTTCTGCGCTGACATAAGCTCTCTCTCCCTCCGCCCAGAAGCAGTACCGTCAGCGTGCACGACCCGTTCTCCGACGCGGGCGACTCGTCCTTCCCCAAGCGGAACTCCATGACTCCGAGCGCCCCGTACCAGCAGGGCATGAGCATGCCCGACGTGATGGGCAGGGTGCCCTACGAGCCCAACAAGGACCCCTTTGGCGGGATGAGAAAAGGTAGGTCCCGGAGCCTCTCTCTGCCGCCCCCACCACGCCCTCGCGCGTTCGGCCAGAGGTCAGCCCGGCTCCCCCTTACTGAGTCTCTGGCCTGGGAGAAACTCCCTGGCATCTCTGCCTTGTGTTTCCTCATCTAGAAATGGGGATGATACGGGACCTGCCCACAGGGTGCCAGGAGTGTAATGGGATTGATCACAGAGAGGCCCCAGGAGAGTGACTGGCACGGGGCTGGGTGCTAAGGGGAGGGGGCTGGGTGCTGGGGGAGGGTGCAGACCAGGACTTAGCTGCTCACAGGCAAGTACGTGCAACCACAAACTGCATTTTAAACGGTGTAGCCTTTCAGATTTATCTGTTATTATAAAGCAAGACCATCTATACTTTTCCTCTCAAGCTTCAGAGCTGCTATTCCCAGTAAACATTCTGCAGAACCTGCAATAAATCCATAACGCGGAAACTCAAAGGCTGTGGACGTAGGAGGTGGTGTTTTTCTCAGCGGTGTGCGACGTTAGGAAGCACGTTTTGTTCTGCTGCTGGTGGTGGTTTCACTGTGTAGACTCTGAAAGTACAACAATAATAACACGGAGAACCGTTAGTGGTGTGTGGAATCGGCTTCAGACGTTACTGGGGACTTGCTACCTGCGTGCTCTTAGACACGAGGTGGTATTTGGTTTCCGTGCCCACATTTCTCCTTCTGCAGAGGTGGGCGCAGGGGGCCTCGCCTGGCACGGGGCCGCCCACCTGGTTCTCGTCGGTCCTGTGAGCGATGCCGCTGCCCGGGAGGGTAAACAGAGAAGCCGGGGAGACGGGCGTCCTCGCAGCCCTCCCCTGCCACAGCCACGTTTTTCATTCCTCCTCGTCCCGTCAGCGAGCGTGGTGGCACTGATTTTTATTTCACGCTGACACACACCCGCTCTTCGTCCTTGCTGCTTCTGCGGGGAGGCCCGGTCCAGCCCGGCAGGGCGGGTGCTGGCGGCGGCTGGCCATTGAGTGCTCGGCGTGAAGATGTGGGGTGCGGGTGCTCGCTCTCAGGCTAAGGGTGGTTATTACCAGTCGTTCTCGTGTGCCGGTCAGATTAGAAGGCGGGGAGAGAGAGACCTGGTTAGTGTTTTAAGTTGGATTTCTTTAATAATGGTGAAGCCACACATCTTTATATATATATTTATCAGCCACTTACTTTTCTTGTTCTGTGAATATCCATTTATGTGTTGTTTTCTCATTTGTTGTTTTTTCTTATTGTTTTTTTAAATATATTGTCTTGATTTTTTACAGAGAGGAAAGGAGAGGGAAAGAGAATTAGAAACATCGATGAAAGAGAAACATCGATCAGCTGCCTCCTGAACATCCCCTACTGTGGATATGCTCACAATCAAAGTATCGAATCTGGGACCTTTCAGTCCACAGGCCGATGCTCAATCCACTGAGCCAAACTGCTCAGGGCTCTTATTGTTTTTTGTGTGTTTTTTTTTTAATATATTTTATTGATTTTTTTACAGAGAGGAAGGGAGAGAAATAGAGAGTTAGAAACATCGATGAGAGAGAGACATCGATCAGCTGCCTCCTGCACGCCCCCCACTGGGGATGTGCCCGCAACCGATGTAATGCCCTTGACCGGAATCGAACCTGGGACCTTTAAGTCCCCAGGCCAACGCTCCATCCACTGAGCCAAACCGGTCAGGGCTCTTCTTGGTTTTTAAGAGCTCTTTGTATATTGGGGAATTAAGCCATTCACTTGAATCATCCCCCTTCATTCCTGTCTGTCTCTGTTCGTAAACCTATCAAACGGGAAATAACATAAAACCGGTGCTGCTGAGGGTGGATGGAGATCAGATCAGATGAAGCGGCGAAAGCCGCTGCAGAGCAGACCTGTCTGCTGCTCTGCCCCCTCCTCAGCCTGTCAGCTCGCTGCACTTTCAGCCTCTGCCGCCTGCAGCGAGCGGTAACCTCTGGGGTGAGGAAGGAAGGCGGAAGGAAGGCGGAAGTGCTCTTAATTAAGATTTGCATTAAAACTGTGATTTGCCTCCAGGCTGGTTTCTGGGCTTGACCTAGTTTCCTTCAGGCGCTGAGCTGATGCTCATTTGCATATCTGACCTAATTGTCGCTCTGCCCCATAGAAATAGCACATCTCTCCCCTTCGGGAGCTGTTCTTAACTCCCCGGGAACTGTCTATACCTGATTTGGGAGGGGGGCAGGTTAGTGTCTGTGTTGGGGTGCTCACTTCCCCCTTCAGGGTACCTCCTCCCTCTCCAGACCCATTTTATGGACGGGACATCAGCGCAGACTGTGCGCTAACTCACTGCCGTTTTCAGTGTGACAGTCACACACTAGCAGCCCACGCAGCATAAACCGATGTGGGTCCCTTCTGCTCGGCCCGCGCGCGCAGGCACCCATGTCAGGCAGCGCGGCCTCTGGGCCCGGCTCCGCCGCCCGTGCAGGAGGCCGGCGGCGCTCGGTTCCTCGAAACCGGGAAGGAGGTGGCCAGTCGGCCATCGTCCGAGGGTGCACCGTTCCTATACACGTGGCCTCTCCCCGGCACGGCGGGTGCTTCTTCAGGGAGCACCTGTGACTCCGTCCGTCTCCAGCCTTTGGCAGTCTCCTCCCGTTAGCCCATCATAATCAGGGCTCCTGCCTGCACTCGGAGGGCCAGGGGGCAAGTACATGGCATGGGGATCTGGGGCCCACCTTGCCTGTAGACCTTGCGATCTTTCGTCCATGTTGCTGGTCACACGAGGATCAGGAGTATCTGCCGCGTTAACCGTAACCGGCGGCGGGCGGCCTTGGTGGGGATGCTGACCGCAGTCTGTTCTCCCGCCCAGTGCCTGGAGGCAGCGAGCCCTTCATGTCGCAAGGCCCGATGCCCACGAGCAGCATGCAGGACATGTACAACCAGAGCCCCTCCGGGGCCATGTCCGGCCTGGGCATGGGGCAGCGGCAGCAGTTCCCCTACGGAGCCACCTACGACCGGAGGTGAGTGTCCCAGGCAAAGAGGAAACCGCCACCGGAGGCCGTGTCACACCGGGTCCGTGTTCCTGTGGGCCCAGGCACGGCTCTGGGGTGTGTGTGTGTGTCTGTGTGTATGTATGTGTGTATGTATGTTTGTGTGTGTGTGTGTGTTGGCTGATGATCAGAGGGGCAACAGTTGTCCTGGGATATAGATTCTTTTTGTTGTTGTGAATCCTCGCCAGAGGATATTTTTTCCATTGATTTTTAGAGAAAGGGGAGGAGGAGGGAGGGGAGAGGAGAGAGAAACATTGATCGTACTGATCCGTTGCTTCCCGCATATGCCCCAACTGGGGCCGGGGATGGAACTTGAAACCCAGGCACGTGCCTTTGGCCAGGAATCGAACCTAGGCCCTCTTAGTGCACAGGCCAAGGCTTTGACCTTTGAGTAACACTGGTCAGGGCATGGGGCAAATATCCTTAAAGGAGCCAAAGCAAATATAGGGAGAAGGCTGTGTGGCTAGGCTTACTGGAAGTCATTTTGGTTCTACTCCTTTAGAGAGAGGAACTTACCTCATTGCTGAGTTTTCTCTTCTACAAAGTTCCTGGCTCAGCTTAAATTTTATCTATGTCAATTATATTTTTTTCTCTTAACTATACGCTTCCTTCTAGATATCAATGTTTTTAGCAAAAACTTCCCGTGTCTGTTTTACATGTGATAGTCTAAAAGTTCATTTACTTTCTGTCTTATTCACTGACCAGTTTAGGAATATAGTCAGTTTAATTATTCTATTTCTTACAAGTTCAATATACTAACTAACCCAGTTAATTTTTTTAAATTTCAAATTTATTGGGGTTTTTTTAAACATGCTATTTTTATGGTATTTAATATCCCTCAGTATTAGCTGAAAAAAATGAATGTATTGCTCATTCCCACTTCAAGATTTAATAGTAATACATTTAAATAATTCCTGTTATTCTTCTCTATAGCCTTTTATAATTGTAGGGCTTTGAAATTTTGAGCACTAACATCCATACAGTTATGAGCTAACTCCATGTCACTTGCACTAATTGTGATGTATAGCTTTAAGAATGAACATTTCTCTTCGTAATGACAGAGGGAGACGTAGAACTGGTCCCTGTCCTAGTCCTCTGCTTGGTCTCTTGGACTCTGTGCTCCTCCTTCCTCTCGTGTGTACCCAGGGAACGAGCCTGTATGGCCCTCCCAGGGCATCAGGGGGTGGTGGGGCCTCAACTCCAAGGCAGAGGGCACTGCCCACCAGCTGGGACTCCTCACACCTCCTGCCCAGGAGATCAGCAGCGGTCCAAGGGATTTCCCATACTTTTTTTTTTTCTTATTGATTTTTTACATCGATGAGAGAGAGACATCGATCAGCCGCCTCCTGCACGCGCCCTACCGGGGATGTGCCCGCAACCAAGGTACATGCCCTTGACCGGAATCGAAACTGGGACCTTTCAGTCCGCAGGCTGATGCTCTATCCACTGAGCCACACCGGCTCCTGCGGTTTTCCCACACTTTGGCTAAGAGTTCATCTGCAGCTGCCCCGCCCGCCTCTGCTGGACAGTGCGGAGGAGGGAGGAAAAGCTGTAGAGCGCGGAGTTTCGGGAAGTAGACTGTCCTCTCTCTCCGGGCCTGGGGCTCTTTGTAACGGGGGTCTTCTCTGAACGCCTCATTGCAGGCACGAACCCTACGGGCAGCAGTACCCGGGCCAAGGCCCACCCTCAGGACAGCCGCCGTACGGAGGACACCAGCCCGGCCTGTACCCGCAGCAGCCGGTGAGTGGGGAGTGGGCGGGCCGGCGCCTTCCGGGTCACACGCCGGTTCCTGTCGCCGCGGAGGGTTCTAGCAAGACAACCAGCGTGATCAGCATCTGCTGAGCAGTCCGGTGTCACTGTCGGTGCTAGAACACGGTCTCAGACTTGGAAGCAGCACATTAAAACCAGCCGTGGTGTAGGGCATCTCCACACAAGTATAATGTGTGGTGAGAAGTTCAGGGCAGGTGCCGGTGTCGATAGTAACAAGCCAGCCGAAGCATATTTTAAACGTCTGATGTACTTAAACATCAAACGCCATTGTAGACCAGAAATATGTGGATATATTTTAAAGAGAATGTATAGGAAAAAACAATGAAAATATTATCTACTAAGTGGAAGCTGGTCAGCTTTTTTTTTTTTAATGTATTTTATTGAATTTTTACAGAGAGGAAGGGAGAGGGACAGAGAGTTAGAAACATCGATGAGAGAGAGACATCGATCAGCCGCCTCCTGCACGCCCCCCACTGGGGATGTGCCCGCCACCAAGGTACATGCCCTTGACCGGAATCGAACCTGGGACCTTTCAGTCTGCAAGCTGACGCTCCATCCACTGAGCCAAACCGGTTTTGGCTGGTCAGCTTTTTAAAGAGCAGACACTAACTGCCTGTACATTTGGCGGTTGGATAGGCGTTGCTGGTCCTCGCAGCCCAGAGGCTGAGCCGTGCGGGACCGGCTCGCCACGCTGTGGTGCAGAGGACGGCCATCAGCCCAGGGAGGCAGCTTCCACACCCTGCAGGCCTGAGCTCATGTGTAAAATGGGGAGCTGCACATGTACTTAATTTGACCGGCGCGTGCCTCTCCCATGGGCTGTGTTACCAAACAGCTGATCATAACGGTTTTCCAACGAGGCGCAAGTCCAGTTCCCACGTCAGCACCTCACTCACTCCATCAGGAGGCGCCACCCCGACCAGGAGCTGAGGAACGGGCTGGGCAGGTCTGACCTGGACAGGCTGGAACTTGGGGTGCGAGCCATGGGATGTGGGGTGTGTGGGTAGCACAGGTCCAGCAGAAAGAGCCAGACCCTTTGGGGAGGCTTTTCTGTAGAGTCAGGCCTAAGGAACTGTTGAACCCAGGACCCTCTGAGGGGGGCCCTCGGAATATCCTTCTGCCCGCTGGGACCCCTCAGCATCACCCAGGCCCTGTTCCCACAGACAAACCGCGGGAGGTCCGCGGGTGCTGGCGTGGCGGTGGGTGCGCGGCACTGAAATGAGACGTAAACCGTTAGTCAGTCCTCAGCTACGCGAGCCTCCGGGGCCCACCTCGGAGCGGGCGCCCAGCAGGCGGTGTGACTGACGCGCCTTTGTGTGATTTCAGAACTACAAGCGCCACATGGACGGCATGTACGGGCCCCCCGCCAAGCGCCACGAGGGCGACATGTACGGCGTGCAGTACGGCGGCCAGCAGCCCGAGATGTACAACCAGTACGGCGGCTCCTACTCGGGGCCCGAGCGCCGGCCCCTGCAGGGCCAGTACGCGTACCCCTACGGCCGCGAGCGCGTGCAGGGCCCCGCGCAGCTGCCGCCGCACGGGCTCCCCCCGCAGATGATGGGCGGCCCGCTGCCGCCGGCCGCCGGGGAGGGCCCGCAGCAGAGCCTGTGGGCGGCTCGCAACGATATGCCTTACCCCTACCAGGGCCGGCAGGGCCCCGGCGGCCCCGCCCCGGCCCCCCCGTACCCCGGCATGAGCCGCACGGACGACCTGATGGTCCCCGACCAGCGGATGAACCACGAGAGCCAGTGGCCTTCCCACGCCGGCCAGCGCCAGCCTTACCTGTCCTCCTCGGCCTCCATGCAGCCCATCACGCGCCCGCCCCAGCCGTCCTACCAGACGCCGCCGTCACTGCCAAACCACATCTCCCGCGCGCCCAGCCCCGCCGCCTTCCCGCGCGCCCTGGAGAGCCGCATGTCCCCCAGCAAGTCCCCCTTCCTGCCCGCCATGAAGATGCAGAAGGTCATGCCCGCCGTGCCCGCGCCCCAGGTCACGGGGCCGCCCCCCCAGCCGCCCCCCATCAGGAGGGAGATCACCTTCCCTCCGGGCTCCGTGGAAGCGTCCCAGCCGGTCTTGAAGCAGAGGCGGAAGATTACCTCGAAGGACATCGGTAAGCCCCCCCCCACCCCCCCCCATTTTCCCGAGGAGCGGGCTCCTGGGAGTGCCGGCCAGCCTGGGTTGGAGGAGTCGTGGTTGGCGGGCATCACTGATCGGGGCCAAAGCAGCTCCGGGAAAAGCCGAGAGGGCAGCGTGTTTTCCACGCAGGGGTACTGTGGGAGAGGGGGAGAGGGGAGGACCGGGGACCCCAGTGGCTGGGGCTAGCTTCTGGCCCAAAGATCTGACCCAAACCAAGCCCTTTCTCGGCACCGCATGTGTGGCCTGAAGGCAGAGGAGAGCAGAAGCCTGGAGGTGAAGTGGGAGACAGGGGTTGCCGTCTGTGGTCCACGTATCGGGAGGGCCTGGGCACTCCCTTATCACTGAAGGGCTCGTTGTCCTGCTGGGGCCCCCTGAACAGGAAGGAGACACCCCGTCTGGCGTGCACAGTTTCTTGCATTTGCAGTGCAGCCAAGGGAATGAGAGATCTTGATTATATTAAAAGACTCTTTTCAAAAATCTCAAAGACACTTGATATGAAATCATATTCCATGATTAGGAAAATGTTAAAGATGTTTCCACTCGTTGGACTGGAAGGACCTGTAGAGAAAGGGGTGCGGGAGGTGAGCGAGAGACGCAGACACAGAGCACCATGTTATATATGGAAATACATGGAAAAATACGCACACGTATCTGTGTTTATATGTGTGTGTTCACGTTTAAACAAATATTTAAATTTATATAAAATTTCTTAGTACCTGTTACGCCAGTATTTGTCTGTAGTCTAGAGAAATTTGTTCCTCATTTTAAAAAAGAAGCTTGCTTTTTCGATGATAAAATTAATATGTGCCTATCTTAGAAAAATTGAAAAGTAAACGAAATTAAAATTAAGTTGGGAGCCCACAGTCCCCTCCTGACGTGAGGCTGCTGTGACACCTGGCGTGGCTGTGGTGTGGCTGAGGCGAGTTCTGGCTGGGCAGGCCCACACACAGCACACGCCCTCGCAGGTTCCCGAGATGGCCCCCCGAAACTGACGGCCGTGGCAGACCGGCAGTGTTTTACCGCGTGGCCCCACCTTCCTCAGTGACAGGAGTGGGGAGGACAGAAGCGCGGCTCTCTCTTTCCCATCCCCCGCTCAGGCTCAGCTCCTGAAAAATCTGCCCTACAAAGCGCTGGTGGTGTCCACGGCGTGTCCCCAGGCCAGAGCTAAGAAACAGGATGGCAGGGAAAGCCAGGACTGTGGTGGGATTGAATTTGGCTTAGAGTCTGCGTACCGGCCAGCCTTCCGAAGACCCCGAGTTGAGGCAGTGGAGAGTGGAGCAGGCGACAGTGACAGGAGCATTGTCTGCTTTGACTCCGTTACTGAAACGGAGGCGTCTGTGAGGGGTCAAAGGGAAAAGCACAGCCTTCTCCCTGGTAACCAGCAAAGCAAAGGCCTTAACAACCAACGTTTCTTAGTACAGCCGGCCCCTCGCTTCAAACCTGGAAGTGACCGTGCCGAACAGCCCCTCAGAGCTGTCATTTAAAGCCGCCTTCCCACCATTCTTTGCTCTTACTCTGTTGTCTGTTCCTCACGCCTGGCGCTGATATTGATCGCCTCCCGTTCCCCCGTTTCAGTTACCCCGGAGGCGTGGCGTGTGATGATGTCTCTGAAGTCGGGTCTCTTGGCTGAAAGCACCTGGGCTTTGGACACTATAAACATCCTCCTGTACGATGACAGCACTGTCGCCACGTTCAACCTCTCCCAGGTGAGCCAGCCCAGCGGAGGCGGAGCCCGCAAACCGGGGGCGCAATGCTTCCCCAACGCTGGCGCTCGGCGTCCGGCCCCCTTTCTCACCGACGGCAGCCAGTGCGTGGTGCCCGAGAACTCAGGGCAGAAGGACGATTCATTTCCGTGAATTCACACATACTTTGTCTCATGAGAACACCACCACCATGTGTGTGCGTGTGTGTGTGCAGGGAGTGGATGACAGTGTAAAACTGAGCTGCTGTTTGGAATGAATATTAGCAGCCCGATGGGAATTCGCTCAGATGCCGCACAAAGTTATGTCCATTGTCACTGCTGGGAACGCAGTGGGTTGCAATGGAACCTCACTTTTCTATTCACTAAAAAAAAAAAAAAATTTTTAAGGAAAATTCAATTTTGTATTTAGAATATATAGAGTACACAGTTGACACTTGAATAACACACGGGTTACAGGTACCCCCACACAATCAGAAGGCTGCATATAACTTTGACTCCCCAGATACATACGTTGCTCCTTAGTTTCCATGGGGGTTGGATTCCAGGACACTCCTCCCCCGCCCCCCCATGAATATTTAGGTCCACAGATGCCCAAGTCCCTACATAAAACAATGCAGATCCACGCATATAGCCAGCCCTCCATCCACGTCCACGGACTGTACAAGTGGAGGAGACAGCTGAATGAGTCCCCATGTGCCCGTCATTCAGCTGAAATAGTCATGAACCCCTGGCCACACCCCTCCAGGGTGTTGACACCCTCCTTTAAAAGCCCAGGACTCCTCTGAGCATCGCGAGGTTTAGAGGAGAGTCCAGCGTAGCAGCTCGCAGAGCGAGGAGCTGAGGGTGAGGAGAAACGCCCACGGGTCCCTTCGCTACGACTTTTAAAGAAATCTTCAGAAGCAGATACGAGAAAGGGGTGTTTTCCTCCCTGCGTGTGAACAACTCTGCTTTTGGTGAAAAGCCCAGACATCTAATTCCTTGCTTTTACTGAAATGGGATCAGACCCTCCCTCCCTCCCTCCCTCTCTCTCTCTCTCTCATTTAAGTGTTCATTATAGCCCTGCGAGGCAGTTTCTCAGGTGATAGCGCAGGAATAAGGTCACAAACATCACATGAAGTTTGTTTCAGCTGAAAACAAGTATTAAAACATGTGTGTCCTCTGCTAGAGTGCTCACTGTACCCTGTGGGGCCCACCTGTCAGGCAGGCCCCCTTGGGTCTGGCTCCGAGGAGGGGGCGGGTTCCCCACAGCTGCGCTGGGGAAATCCTGCCCGTGCCCTGGAGGCGAGCTTTCTGTTGCTCCCCAGCCCCCTGACGCAACAGTCACGCTCACCGGAAGCTGGCGCAGCTAGGAAAGTGGGTGCCTTGCACCATTTTCACTGAAGAAGCCTTTCTCACGTCCTGATGCTTTTCGTCCCCAAGCTTGCCCGTGGGGCTCGGGGAGGGGAGCTGAGCAGGTGCTCACCGGGGAGGCTGTTGCTTTTCTCGGGACTACCTTCTGAGCCACCACGTCACTAAAATCTCTCTCAAATAATAGATCAGCAGGCCCTGTGGCCCCTGAGACAAAAATAACCACCCAGCTTGATAGTGACAGTAAAAACCCAGGAAGGCGGAGTCTCAGAAAGTGACAGGAGAGCAGGCTCACCACCCGCTCTGCAGTAACGAATGCGTTGTGTTTCACTGCAGGGGTGGGGGAGGGGGTAAGCTTAGCAAAATGAAGAAAACAGGTAAGTTTTCATGTTGATAGTGCAGGAGAGCAATAAGCAGGAAATAAGAAACATGGCAAATAGCCGTTTCGTTAATAATAGAACTTCAGCAGACGGTAGTAGCGGGTAAGTGGTGGGGGCCTCGCCAGACAGGCAGGGGGTCCTGGGAGCGTCCCCCCGGACGGTGGCTGGCGTTCGGGGCTTGCCTGGGCCACATGCCGAGCCGATGTCATGACATTGAGCCTGTGCTTGGTCTCTCTCTCCCCCTCTGCAGCTGTCCGGCTTTCTGGAACTTTTAGTCGAGTACTTTAGGAAATGCCTGATTGACATTTTCGGAATCCTTATGGAATACGAAGTGGGAGACCCCAGCCAAAAAGCACTTGACCACCACGCCGTGAAGAGAGAGGAGGGCCAGGCCTGGGCCGACGAGTGGGGGCGAGAGGAGGACGCGGCGGGCCTGGAGGAGGACGAGGACGAGGACGAGGAGGAGGAGGCGGAGGAGGAAGATGGTGCGAAGGCCCCGGCCGAGGCGGAGGCCGAGGAGAAGGGCGGCGCGGCCTTGAGCCCCTCCGCCGCCATGGCCGCCGCAGAGCCGAAGGAGAAGCCCCGGCAGGCCAGCAAGTTCGACAAGCTGCCCATCAAGATCGTCAAGAAGAACAACCTGTTCGTGGTGGACCGCTCCGACCGGCTGGGCCGCGTGCAGGAGTTCAGCAGCGGCCTCCTGCACTGGCAGCTGGGCGGCGGCGACACCACCGAGCACATCCAGACGCACTTCGAGAGCAAGATGGAGATCCCGCCGCGCCGGCGGCCGCCGCCCCCCGCCCCCAGCGCCCCCGCCGCCGCGGGCCCCAAGAAGGAGCCGGAGGGCAAGGGGGAGCCGGAGGAGCAGCCGGAGAAGAGCATCATCGCCACCATCGACGACGTCCTGTCCGCGCGGCCCGGGGCGCTGCCGGAGGACGCCCACCCCGGGGCCCCGGCCGACAGCGGCAAGTTCCCCTTCGGCATCCACCAGGCCCGGAGCCACCGCAACATCAAGCTGCTGGAGGACGAGCCGCGCAGCCGCGACGAGACGCCGCTCTGCACCGTGGCGCACTGGCAGGACTCGCTGGCCAAGCGCTGCATCTGCGTGTCCAACATCGTCCGCAGCCTGTCCTTCGTGCCCGGCAACGACGCCG
>PVJN01029829.1:0-26115 GCA_004026805.1 Lasiurus borealis
AACACATGCTGCTTTTCATGTGTTCATGATTTTTCTAATACAAGCTTAGAACTGTGCCAGATCAACACACAAATGTTTTACCAACTGCTGAAAGGAAGTAATGCTCTTATTCTGGATCACTTAATTTGAAACTCTTGTCTTAACTTTACCTGTTAAAGTAATATTTCAGGGATATTCTGACTATATTTTCTAACCCAAGTGTCATTGATTTTGACCTGATGAGAACTTGAATAAGTTAGGATAACAGCAATAAATTTTTATTGATGTGCACCATTCCTATAAATGAAAATTGTATTGTTTTTTTTATTTTGTGTCTGTTTCTTCATGTGTAATTTGAAGAACAAAATTCTTCATTGTCATTACCTTAATGGAGTGTTTACAAAATTAACCAGTTTATTACTGATAAAAAAAATGAGAAATAACTTTATAGGAAAAAAATCACTGAAAAAATAGCATTGTGAACAAACATAATCAAAATAATCTAATGATTTTAGGAAAGAACACTAAAAAGCTGTTGTTTGGATCATTGACTAAATTGATCATGTTGAAATATATCAGTATGTTTATACACACAGATGATTGAATCATTAGATCATGTGATATGTATGCATTTTTTGGCATTGTTATCAACAAACATTGGAAGTAATTTTCTCTTTATGATGTAAACACTGTAAACTAATACCCTTCTGCAGCAATATTAGTTTTGCAAACTATTGAGCTCTGCCAGAGAAAATATCTGGGTAAAATAATAGTATATGGACATTTTGTCAAGATTATATATTTTTAACACATGTGTGCGTTCTATATTTATGACTCTTGGATATTGTTTTATTACCTCTTTATGGAAAATTTTCTTTTTATTTAAGCATTGTAACATTTATTGAGAACCTACTGTGTGATACTTGACATGCTAAATGCTCTCTATTTGATCTGAATGAACAATAGGCCATGTTTACAATTGAAAAGACATGAACACATGTGTCTAATTGTGCCTTTTCAGTGATGTAATGGGGCAGTAATATATTTGAGTTCTGAACTAATCAATCACTTTAGAACACAAGGTGAATTTAGATTAGTCTTATGCTTAGAAGGCTTTTTAAAAAAATTTCTAAGCTTTACTATATATTGGAATTCTAAATATCATGCTGTTCTTCCTACCTTTGTTCTTCTGCACTGATAGTTTTTAAAATGAAAGCCCTAATCTGTATTATATAGGATCATTAATTTCTGCATTTTACACTTGAGCAACAGCACTCTGATTATCTGCTGCAATGAAAAGTAAGCAGCTCTGCTTTTGCAGACTTAATTACCTACTGCAGGGCCTTTCTTCTCCCTGTTACCACAAACAGTCTGGAAATGGGGTCAAAAGCATGATTAGAAACCAAATTAGCCACTGAATCCAGAAAACAAACATAGAAACAGATCCAATAAGCTACTCTGATGCAGAAGTCAGTTTCCTATCATACCTGGGTTTATCCGGGGCATTCCTTTTTTTTATTGAATTTATTGGGGTGACATTGGTTAATAAAATTATATAGGTTTCAGGTGTACCATTCTATAATATATCATCTGTACTTGTATTGTGTGTTCATCACTCCAAGTCAAGTCTCCTAATTTCATGTTTTTTATCGGAACAGAGTCACATAACAAAGCCTATTCAATGACTTTTAGAGCTGAGGAAATAAAATGAACTTCATAATAGGCAAATAATCAGTATTATGGTGGATCAGGGTCCATTTAAGTAAGAGGAACTTTTTAGGAATTTGATTTGTAAGTTATTTAATGCTAGCAAAACAGCCATATAGTTTTTAAAAATTAAACCTCATATTTTAGCTTAAAAAGTTACAAAATAGGCAGTTGGTTAGTTTAGAAACTATTGTTGTAATAGTTTAAAAATAATTTGTATTAGTCCTGATTATTTAATGTATCTGTCCTTTATTTGAGAATGTCAATATATACCATTTGGTAGGTATTTTCTAAAGCCTTGCCAATTGATATTGCCAATCCTATCCAGTTAGTGTTTTTCTTTAATCACTAAATACAGGTTTGAAACACAACTCTGAAAATGCCAAGAGAATTTGAAGGCATTTTATAGCTGCATATACAAGAAAGATGTCTCAGAGATTAAGGTCTTCCTTTTCAGGGAATTTAATGGACACTAATAGAATTTTATACCATAAATGAAATGCTGGTCGATTTATATTAACAGGGATAATAGTGTTTGCTTACAATATTGATAGTTACATTAATATGATGATCTAATTTAGAAGATTGTGGGGCAAGACAGTTATTCTTTGAAAATATTCATAAATGGTAACAGGGAAACAAAACAATAAAATATTTAAGATACATACAAGGAAATGAGTCAATAAAAACCAGAGCTAACAATAAGAGATAGTTAGTTCCATTTAAAATTTGCTTACTTGAATATATTACATACAACTAAATGCAACTAGTCATGTAGCTAAAGCATTCATATGAAATCAAATCTAATTTTATTTATAGAATAAATGTCCAGAAAAGCAACAGTTAATAAGGTTTACTTATCAGTAAGCAATTTGAGTAAGTTGGTTTATACTTAAAAGTCCTGATATATATATTTCAGGTGACTACATTCTTATAACACACAAAGAAGAATCCTCACACTTGCTTGTAGCTTTATAACAGTTATCTATAAATTTCTATGCACATGGAGAAAAACATAGTTTTACTTAGAATAGCTATTCCTTCTCTAGATTTATCTCTGTTTCACTTGTAATTTTATCTAATCTCTTATATTCAGTCATAACCAAAGGTGAAAAAGCTCTTACTTTACAAGGAAGATTTGGTATTGCCTTAATCAATGTAAAGGAAAGATTTCAACAATTATGTCGTGAATATATGGGAAATATACTGAACAGATCTAATAAGCTAGGCCACAAATCTTTTCCTTTACTCAAAGTTCTTTCATTTTTTTTCCTGGGGTTAGGAGAAGGTTCTTTCAGTTTGCACTGTCCAATAATTTAATGGTTTACTCTACTTTGTGACTGCAGCCTTCACTACAATGAGACTTAAAGCTCACTGAATTCATTTTGAAAAAAAAAAACCCCAAAACACACAAAAAAACAAAAAGAACTTTAGAGATGGCCAACTATTTCTAGACTTTTCAGAGGATATCAGTAAAATATAATACCCAGATATGATTGAACTAAGGCCATTTTTCAAGGAGAAAATCATCTCATTGTTACTAGTTCACTTTCTAGAGCTATTTTCTCTCATCAAGGGGCCATTGTCCAGTGAGTGTAATTTTGGAACCAAATAATCTTACTGCCCATCCATGTTGAACACATCTTTGAAACTTCCTATTCTTATTTTGAGGAATTTTGTCATGAAAATTCAACTATTTGATCAATATTTATCATCTTCTGAGGCAGTTTGTGTTTGGACAATATAAAGGAGTAAAAGACCTCAAAAAACTTATGGTCCAGTAGAAAAGACTTTAAAAATAGCATTCATAACCCATTATTTACAAGAAACACATTATTTACAAGAAAGCTATGGCACCTTAGAAAGAGTGGAAACTGTGGAGCTAAACGCACGTGAAATATATTTATATATATACATACACACACACACACACACACACACACACACACACACAGATTCATAGAGGAAGGGAGAGGGAGAGAGAGCTAGGAACATCAATGATGAGAGAAAATCATTGATTTCATTGATTATCTGCTTCCTAATCCTTGTCTCCCACTGGGGATCGAACCTACAACCTAGGCATGTGCCCTGACTGGGAATCAATAACCTCCTGGTAATAGATGTGAATTAGATCCACTCTTTCCCCATATGAGGCCTGAGACAAACAGGAAGATTTTGAGAATCAATGTGCTTACCTATAAAATGAGAATAGAATTATCTAATCATCCAGTTGAAAGAGATTTTGTTAATATTGGCAGTACTTAATTTGTAGTACCTAGCATAAAATATGTGCCATGTATATAGTTGCTCAGTATGAGCATGATTGACTAGTTATAGTCACCTTGTGGATAAGCATCCCATATATGATACACATGCATGTGTTTTCACAGCTGTATATAAAGTGGTTAGTAAAAACGAAGAGACTGATGCAGAAAACATACAAAATCTGCAGAAACTAAATCAAATAGCTGTGAGAAAATGAAGTGGCCATTTTGGAAACAGAATCAAAGATCAGGATAATAGAGGAATCAGAGAAACTTAGTAGTAATTTGGGCATAGGTACAAAGAGGACTGACATACAAAATAAGCAGTTCCCACTAATCTAAATTCACAATGTTTGTCATTCAATTGAAGAATACCAGGCATACAAAGAGGGAGGAAAACACAACCCAACATAAGGAAAATAATCAACTGAAATGTCTCAAGAATTGATATTCATTATAATTAGCAAGATTCTGGATATCATTCACATTAAAAAAAAAATCACATTCCTAAGTACAAGAGATAATTAAGGAACAAAATTTAAGGAACAACATCGTTTCAATATTACCAATATTTTAGATAATGAAGATAAATATGAACAATCTACAGTAGCACTATGTTATACTGAAATGTGGAAAGAGATTTTACGATGTTTAAAATAGATACATGTATTAATGTTACATTAAAAAGTAAAACAAAAATTAATGTCAAAACTAGCATAGCTATTTCCAATGAATAAAATCTGTATTATATTAGTTGAATATATGTTAACAGTGAAATGTCAAAGATGCAGTATTGCATTGAACTGACACTTGCACATATCTGAATTGTACCCCTGCCTTGCACCCTAGTTACCATGGAACTGTGGAAAGCAAGTTCCATTAAAAGTAAGTTTTCAGATTGCCTGCACCAGTTTTAATAAATCCCATTAGAGAATTGATCCTTCAAAATTATTTAACTAGTATCCTAGAAAGATTTGCTTTCTCCTCAATTCATGTAAACAACATTACTCATTTCATTTGAAAATAACTTTCTTTAAGAATATATCGGTCTTAGAAAAGAAACCATGTCGTATACATTTTGGAAGATATTTCTAAAAGATTCTTGCCTTTCTGCAAGTGCCATAATATTTTTCTGCTTACAGTCCTCAGTAAAAATAAGGTAGTTTGAAGTGTACTGATGTGTAAAAATCAATTAAGTACACAAGTAAAGTTTTAGGATTTTGCTTAAATTAGTTTTAGTTTTAGATGAGAGTTCAGATCAGTTCTTACTTTATCCCTATCAATTCATCCATCAGAAAGATAATTACCTTTTTTTTCTAGTCCTTAATTACTTTTACCAATAATCTGTATAATATTCAAGATGGTTTAAATTGTATTATCCAAAAGGAAATGTTTAATTCATACTGATTAGTCTATAGTTGATAATTACATTGTTCCCTACAGAGAAGGGGCATTTGTTCAGAATAAAAAGTTTCAGAATAAGCAAAAAAGTAAATCCACCCTACATAACATTAAAGTGTGGGAAAAACTCAATCTCTTCTCTTTAAATAGTATATATATATATATATATATATATATATATATATGACAAAATTGATATACTGGCAAATTTAGGTATGTTTAAAAATTACATTCTTATATAATACCATATTTTGTAAATGTAGTTTTAATTATGGTTCCTTTTTAGTTTTAAATCAATGTGAAGGAAGTATAATTTAAGTACAGAGATAAAAGATTTCTTACACATTATACACTTCTGTTTCCACCACCATAATTGGGATATAAATTATACCCTTAAAATCTATCTTAGGCCCACTTGCAATCCACCATATTTCCTCCCACCCCAACCAACCACTGTTCTATTTTCTGTCCCCACTTGTAGATTCATTCCCCTGAGCTAGAATCCTATATAATAAAGAGGTTATATGCAAATTTACCCTCACACCCTCACAAGATGGCTGCCTATGGCCAGGCCAGCAGGGAGATTAGTGAGAGACGACCAAACAGCAGGCTGCATGGGGCAGGCTGGCGGGGGGCCATGAGGGTCAACCAGACCGGCAGAGGGGACAGTAGGAGGCAACAAGGCTGGTGGGGGTGTGCAGTTGCGGGTGACCAGGCCAGCAGAGGGGGGCACTTGGGTGTGTCTAGGCTGGCAGGGGGTGGGGAAAGTTGGGGGTGACCTGGCCAGCAGCGAGGACAGTTAGGGGTGACCAGGCAGGTAGGTGAGTAGGAGCCAGCAGTCCAGGATTGTGAGAGGGATGGCTAATCTGCCTGTTTAGGCCCAATCCCCAGCAGTTGGACATCTCTTGAGAGATACCAGATTGGAGAGCTGAAGGGACTCCCCTCTATGCACAAATTTTGTGCTCTGGTCTCTAGTTTCATCTGAATGAAACTATATGACATATACTCTTTTTGTATTTTATTTTTTCTGTTCAGCACAATGCTTTTAAGATTTATCCATATTGTTGCATAGTTTAATAGTTTACTGGTACTCGCTTGTATTACTGAGAAATATTCCATTGTTGATGGACATTTGTGTTCTACTGAATTTTGGCTATGATTAGTAAAACTAGAGGCCCAATGCACAAAATTCATGCAAGGAGCTCAGCCGTTGAAGCCCTGGCTGCCTTGCAGCCCTACCCACTGATTATTCTGGAAGGTTGTTTTGCCATCTGGTCTAATTAGTATATTAGCTCTTTATTATGTAGGATTACAATGGACATCTGTAGATAAATCCTTGTGTGAACAAATGTTATGATTTATTGATGTATTTTAAATACCAAGAGATAAAACATTGCTGAGTCTATGATAAGAGAATGTTTACCTTTCTAAAAAACTGCTAATACATTTTCCAAAGTGGGTGCAACGTTTTATACTCCTGCCATTAATACATGAGAGTTGTAGTGGCTTCTCATATTTGCCAATACTTGTTATTGTCAGTCTTTTTAATTTTATCCTTTCTAGTGTGTTTTGTAGAAAATCACTGAGGCTTAATCCATATTTCCCTGATGACTAATGATATTAATCATCACATGATGGTATAGATCTTCTTTTTGTGATATGTCTGTTTAAATTTTTTGCACATTTTGAACATTGGGTTATCTATATCCTTACCATTGAATTGTAAGACTTATTCATAGATATTCTCATAAAACTCTGTTTCAGACACATTAATAATTCATCCCTGTCTATGACTTGCCTTTTTATTTTCATAACTAGAGGCCTGATACATAAAATTCACGCATGGATAGGGTCCGTAGGCCTGGGCAGCAATCAGGGCTGATCTGTGGGGCAACCAGTGGGGCAATACGGTTTTGGGGGGGAGGGAGGAAGGTGAGCGGCGGGAGGGCCCTGCTGGTACCTGCCTGGGCTGACCTGGAGCCTGCAGACTGGGAGCAGCTCCTGAATTGAGCATCTTCCCCCTGGTGGTAAGTGTGCATCACAGCAACCAATCTTTCCATCATTCTGCTGTTTGGTCGATTTGCATATTAGGTTTTTATTATATAGGATGGTGTCTTTTTCAAGAGAAGATGTTAATTTTAACAAATCTAATAATTACTTTTTTTATGGTTAGTGTTTCCTATGTCCTTCTAAGCTATCTAGCTACTCCAAAGTAGCGAAGATTTTCTCCTATTTCTTTACTTGTAAGTTCCATGGTTTTAGTTTTTGTGTCCTTTACTTAGTAGTGGTTTCTTTCTTGGCGTCTTATAGTCTCCCCGTATGCACGGGCAGCTCAGTAGTCAACTAAAGATTCAACAAGACCCCACGGCAGATGTATGGAGCCTGTTTTCTGGGTTTCTCCATTTTCTCAGTACTCTTCTCCACAATGTCCAGCCACCTCCAGCTCCTTGGACTTTAATCTGTCTCTTCATCCTGGCTCTGCTTGAGTTTTCCCTCCTGGTGCCATATCCTTTAAAGTGCCACAGCCTTTGAAGGTACTAAAGTCACAAAGCTTTGGGCCCAGCTTTTGTGATTCTCTTCTCTTTGAGGTTATAGTCTGAAAGTTGTTGTTTAGTGCATTCTGTCCAATTTTTTTAATTGTCCACAGTGGGAAGTCAGGTCAGATTTCAGTAACTCAGTCATAGCCACAAGTTGTCATAACCAGGCAGGTGGACTCATAAGTAAAAATATTTAAAACATACTAAGATAAACAACAATATTCAAAATCACTAGTGTTTCTTTAATTTTTACATTCCTAAATGACAACATGCAGCTGAAGAAAACTTTATAAGTACAGTGCAGATTTGAGGATGTATTCCAGATAAATCATTAGAAATATTAACAAATAAGGCATTTATATTTCAAAAAACATATTGGGCCATTATGTTAAAAATAATAAAGCCATGGGAGTTATAATATGTGCAATAATATCAGGGAGCAATTTACTTATTCTCTAGATAGTGTTAATATTTTTACAAACTTTCTCTCATTAGTCAAAATTGTGATAATAGATATATTTAGGATAGAATTAATTATGAGTTTTTCTCCCCATGATGTAAGAAGGCATCCTGTGGTTACCATACAATTTAAAGCCGGATGGTTGCTTCTGATTAAAAGAAATAAAAGAAGTTTCAAATGCAGAGAAGAATTAATGTTAATGGGGGGGAAAGGATATTGGAAGATTTCCCACATATGTACTTGTGGTTGCCTGCTTATTCAAGTGATTTGGATGAATCAATCAGTTTCTTCAAATGTTCCAGCCAATTTAATCTAACATCTGTTTTGACTACCTTTTTATCACTAAAATTTGACTGTGAGCATCCAAGTATAATTTTTTAACATTATGTAGAAATGGTTGTGTGTCTTTTCAACCTTAGATAACATATAATCTATTTCTCTTTCTCATTTGTATTCCCCAATCCACTCAGTTAATTTAGCCTCTTTGCAAGCATGTGAAGTTTTTCAGGCCATTATTATACAACTAGTAGCCCTGCGCATGAATCCATGTGCCAGTAGCTGACCAGTAGCTCATTGCTGCCCTCTAGTAACTCTCCGCCTGCTGCCTCGCCCTGCTGTAGCTCCCCCACTTCCCTTCCCCCGTCCCTCACTCGTTGCTTGTTGCTCTGCCTTCTACTTTAGCTCTCCACCACCTGCTTGTAGCTTGCTGATCAGTGATCAGGTCGTTATGTGGTCGGTCATTATGCTTCACAGCATAACAACCATTTGCATATTACATCTTTATTACATAGGATGAAATACCTAACAGTGATGAAATAGTTACCAAATTCTCTTCCAAACACCCATTGTTCTATTCTCAATTTAATGACAAAAAAGTAGTTACTATCCCAGCTAATAAAGAGGGGAATATGCTAATTGACTATCACTCCATCACAAAGATGACTGCACCCACAGCTGAGGCCAATCATGAGAAGCCTTAATGAGCAATCAGCAGGGACCTGAGGCTATGCCCTCCCCCACCCCCGTAGGACTTGACAGGGGACCTCAAGGTGTGTTTCCCGTCCTGCTGCTAGGCTAGGGGACCTCAGGATGCTCCCCCTGCTCCAGCACCAGGCCACACCTTCCACCAGGTAGGGCTTGACAGAGCACTTCAGCCATGCTCCCCCACCCGGTGGAGCTTGACGAGGGACATCAAAGTGCGCTTCTTGTCCTGGTGCTGGGTGAGGAGATTTCAGGCTGTTCCATCTGCCCTCGCTCTAGGCCCGGTGACCTCAGGCCATGCCCCCCATCTGGCAGGGCTTGACAGGAGACCTCAGGCCATGCCTCCTCACCCAGCAGGTCTTGATGGGGGACCTCAAGGTGTGCTTCCCATCCAGGTGCTGGGCTAGAGGACCTCAGGCTGCTCCCCTTGCCCCAGCACCAAGCTGGGGGACCTCAGGCTCTGCCCCCACCCCTAAACCAGGCCAGGGGACCTCAGGCTGCACTCCCTACCTGGTGGGGCTTGACAGGGAACCTCAGTCCATGCCCCCCACTCAGCAGAGCTTGACAGGAGACCTCAAGGTGCACCCCTTGTGCTGGGTTGAGAGAATTCAGGCCATGCCCTTGCCCAGTGAGGCCTGATGGGGGGACTGGAGGTTGTGCCCCGCTCCCAGTGCTGGGCCTAGGGATCTGATAGGAGGATTTGACAGGGGACCTCAGGCGATGGCCCCCAACCAACAGGGCTTGACTGGGGATCTCAGGCCATGTCCCCCACGTGGTGGGGCTTGATGGAGAACTTCGAGGCACGCCCCCCCCCACCCTGGTCTGGGCTGGGGGACTTCATGCCATACCCCGATCCTAGCTTTAGGCCAGAGGACCTGAGACTACATCCCTTGCCCAGCCGGGCTTGACAAGGGTGGGACTGGCTGGATCTGGATCTAGCCCAGTGGAAGGGAGGGGCAGGCCGAGTCCGGGTCTCATGCGATTTTGAGGTACATGTGGGTGGGCAGGAACTTGACTCTGGGTCCCATGATGTGACTCAGACTTTTGATAGAAGGAAGGTTTTCATATATATTTTATTAATTTTCTTTCATCCTGACACTTCTATTATAGAGAAAGGGTAAATAGCAATATTAAATTATTTCCTCTAATTAATCCCCTTTTATTGTGCACCGATTTTGTGCATTGGGTCACTAGTTAATTATAATGACCTGCATCAGCAAAGGATCACTATAGTGAAATAGTAATAACAACTATCTTGAATCAAGCACCTGTTTATGCTGTATGATTTGCCTATTTTTTTTTCTGTTTTGTGTGACTTCATTATATCACACTTACAGCTCAGTACCTGGAGCTCAGAAAAGTTAAACAACTTATTCAAGGTCCCACAGCTCCTAAATGACAGAAGCCAGGATTCAAATCTAGATCTATGTGGCTTCAAAACTCATGGTTTTTTATTGTACCACTTTGATATCCATTTTATCTGAGTTTTTGTGAATGTAAGATGATTCTAAGGAATTATCTTAAAGGGTGAATGAGCTTCATATAAAGACATCAACCTGGCCAGTATGGCTCACTGGTTGAGCATCAGCTTATGAACTAGGAGGCCATGGTTTGATTCCCAGTCAGGGCACATGCCGGGATTGTGGGCTCTATCCCCAGTGGGGGGTGTCCAGGAGGCAATCAATCAACAATTCTCTATCATCATTGATGTTTCTCTCTCTCCCCCTTCCTCTCTAAAAATCAATAAAAATATATTTTGTTAAAAAAAAAGAAAGACATCAAACATTAATATTTCCCAGAAATTTTCTTGAAAACCTGAAGTGGTGGTCTTAGGATTGTCAAGATGCCTTTTTATTTTATACAGGAGAAAGAGCTCCATTCCAAATACTTTTCCCCTGATTCTCTCCATAGCACAAGCTCCTGTCTTTCAATGGTCTTTCCACTCAGGATGTATATCCCAGTTATGTAGTGAAATCACCAGACAATCAATCTTACAAAATCAGCATTAGAAGTTTATACTACTTTATTAAAATACTAGTGGCCTGGTGCATGAAATTCATGCACAGCGGGGGAAGTGTCCCTCACTGTGGCCTGCACCTTCTCCAATCTGGGACCCCTCAGGGGATGTCCGACTGCTGGGGGATGTCCCTCTGGGATTAGGCCTAAACCGTCAGTCGGACATCCCTCTCACAATCCGGGATGCCTGGCTCCTAACTGCTCACCTGCTTGCCTGCCTAATTGCCCCTAACCACTCTGCATGCCACCCTGCTAGCTCCCAGCTCCCTCCACCTCCCACTGACCTTCTTGCCTCCAATTTTGCCCTCCCTGATTCCCGGCTGGCCTGATTGCCCCCAAATGCCCTCTCCAACTGTCCTCCTTGGCCAGAGGCTGTCCACGACCAGCTGTGGAATGCTTGCCTTGTCACTGGTGCAATGACAGAAGGGGCTTCCCCTGCCCTCCCTGGCTGCTCTGTGCTCACTGCCCAGAGGCCCTTTGAGGCTGGGGTGGAATGCTTGCCTCATCGCCATGGCAATGAAGCTAGCATTCCACCAGGCCGCTCATGTTGCCTGCTCTCAGTGACCACCCCTCCTCCCCCAGGATTGGGGGACTATGGCAGGGCTGAGAGGACTGGGTACTGCCATTTTGTGACTATGGGTGCAGCCGTATTTGTGACAGAGTGATGGTCAATTTGGATATTCCTTCTTTATTAAATAGGGTACTATACTCCTTTCTATTACTTGTGTCTGAGATTATTTTAATGCCATATTATAATCTGAAAACAGAATAAATATTAGAATATTAACAAAATGTGTTTCATTGCTAGATTGGCTACCATAATTTGGATAAGTCACTAGATATTCTGCTTTAGTTCCTACATTTAAGTATGAAAATAATAATTTTCCCACTCCAGCATAATAATGTGACTAAATAAATACTAGTAGTGATTCAAAAGAGTTTTAAAAAATTCTAGAATATGGAACATCTGCGACCCTGTTTCTATAAACAATTTGAATGGGAAAACTTATATTACAAAATTTCTGGGTCCATGATCACTATGGTTATTTATGGGGGAAGATTTAGAATAATCAGTAGAGAAGAGGGACTTAGATATTTTATTGTCCAATCATTGCTCCTGGTTCTTTATTGTCATAGACACTCTATCTAATTTCATATTTCCTATTTGGAGAAAAAGGCAGAAATACTGTTATTATTCAAAATGCAATGTTCTTCAAACATGCTTGAAACAAGATAGATCTTGCCTCTGTAGTTGCCTGGTATCATGTACTCAGTGCTGGGCACACCACTGCTCATGGTGGTTCTGCAGCCAAGACCAGGGAGGGCTTCTAGTGACTCAGAGGTTGCTACAATGACCACAAGTGCTGGGAAGTTTCAATGGTGTTTTCTCTTCTGTTCATTTTAAATTGGCCACTCAGGATTTTACAATGTAAAGTTAAAACATTTATTCTAGGTGTGTCTCTTTGATACAAAATATGGCTGGCTTTTATTTATATTTTTCCAATTAAACCATATATTTTTTTCCTTTTAACTAGAGCTTTTAGACACTTATGTCTATAGTGGCTATTGACACATTGGGATACACTTCTATGTAATAATTTGGTAATTTTATTTTTAGCCAGTTAACTGCCATGATACTTTGAATGTATTTAATAAAGGTCCGCCCCTTGTGTCTATAAAGGCTTATGGCGTACAAATGGTTAATAATTTCCCCATTATCTGTACTTTTTTGTTCTCTCTTCTATTGCCTCTTTTGGATTGAGCTTATTTATTTTTATCTCTATTTTAGTTATTTTCTCTCTGCCAGATTGGAACCATTGGAATTATATTTTATGTGTCCATTCTCAAAATTTGTACAGACATATTTACCTCAACAAAAATCTAAGGTTAATAATTTTTCTTCTTTCCCAAATAATACCAGAACTTCCGAATACTTGAACTTCAATTAATCCCATCTCAACTCATCTGGCATTATTATCTAGGAATTCTGTTCTATATTGTTATGCTTTTGTATGCACAATTTTTTTAAGACATGTTAAATTCTGCTATTTTGGTGTGTGTGTGTGTGTGTGTGTGTGTGTGTGTGTGTGTGTGTTTGGTATATTTTGTAATTGATTTCAGAGAGCAAGGGAAAGAGAGAGAGATAGAAACATCATTGATGAAAGAGAATCATTGATTGGCTGTTTCCACACTGGGGATTCAGCCCATAACCTGGGCATGTGCCTGTCTGGGATTCAAACTATGATCTCCTGGTTCATAGGTTGATGCTCAACCACTGAGCTACACCAGCCAGGCAGATTCTGATATTTTGGAGGCTGATGGATGTGGGCTTGATAGAGAAAGGAGAATCTTCTATATATAAAAAAGGATAATATGCTAAGTGTCCGACCATCCAACCAGTCACTATGATGTGCACTGACCACCAGACCCAGACGTTCAACACAGGAGCTGCCGAGCTGCAGTGACTTGACAGTGGCTGTTCTCAGGTGATGCGCCACGAAACCAGAGAGGAGGGAGCTTGATTCCTTGTAGGGCCATGTGATTCCATCTTTGGTCCATGGATTATATTGTTGCTGCGGCACTGTCAGCCCTGAATCTGGTTTACTGCATACTTGCATGTGCATTCCACGTCCTGTATGTCAGCAACTTTGCAGAGTGCCCTCTCACACACCAGGACCCCTCGGGGGATGTAAGAGAGCTGGTTTCAGCCCAATCCCCATAGGCCAGGCCAAGGGACCCCACCTGCTGGAGGGACCCCCACTCACTCCACAAATACCTGGGAGGGACTATGGGAGGTTGGCTCCAGGGTTTGTCCAATACATCTCACACAGTCCCACCCTGTTGGCCACCTTCTAATTAATTTTCTTTCAATGTGCATGAATCAGTGCATTGGATCACTAGTAAAAAATAATTTCAAGGTTTTCGTTTGAGCCACTGGGTTTCCACAAACTAAGGTGGAGAGAAGACTGGGTGGAACATGCATAGTGGAAAGGGAAGTGAATGATTAGGGATTTTGTTTTGGCTTGTTCTGTTGATATTTCTAGTAGGCCAAATGAGGGAGCTTATCTAAAAGGAGGGGGTGACAAAGTGATAAATGACAGTATTAAGAAAGAAATACACTTTTCATTGTATTTTGCAATGCAAAGGTCATTGAGGACCTTAACGAGTGCATTTGCATGGATTACTTGGGGACAACCTTATCAAAATAGGTATAAGAGATAATTGAAAGGGTGTGTGTGTGTGTGTGAGAGAGAGAGAGAGAGAGAGAGAGGAAGAAAGAGAGAGACTAGAATAGACAGCTAGTTAGGAGAGTTTTTGCTAGAAAGGGCCAAGAGAAATGGGGCAGTGTGAGACCAAGAAAATGGGCTCAAGATATGTTAATTTTTGTTTTATATTTATGATGAATAGAGAGCATGCTTGTTATGCTAAATAGTGAAGGAGAGGAAAGGAAGATGTAAGAGTAGCAGAGAGAAGAAGACAGTCTCTGGAGCAATGTGTTTGTACAGGTAAGAAGGAAAATATTTTGTATTTTATTACAATAGGAAAGGGTTGGCTTTAGATAGTAGCACCATTAATTCACCTAAGGCAGAAGCTGTCCATGCAGGTGCTGCTGTTAATGTGGCCCAGGACTTTTTGACTCGGTTTCTATGGGCTGGGAAGCTAGGGATTACTTGAGAGCGTGAGCAAGGTTCGTGGTCCCTCTGAATAGCAGCTGAAAGCCTGGATAGCCCTTACCTGACCCTTGTTGGGGAAGAGCAGAATAACATTGTTCTTGATCATTTTACTTCTTCATCTGTTTATTGTTTTTTTTAAGTCTGAGCTCATAGTAGTTGAGTCTTCATTTGTGAGGATTTTCTTTTACTTCTAGCAATAACATGGTGGTACAAACAACCTGGAACCAACATTATTAAAAACTAGAGGCTGGTGTATGAAATTCATGCATGGGGGTGGGAGGGGGTGTCCCTCAGCCCAGCACCCTCTCCAATCTGGGACTGCTTGGGATTGGGCCTAAATGGGCAGTCGGACATCCCTCTCACAATCCAGGACTGCTGGCTCCCAACTGCTCGCCTGCCTGCCTTCCTGATTGCTCCTAACCACTTCTGCCTTCCAGCCTGATCATTCCCTAACTACTCCCCTGCCAGCCTGATTGATGCCTAACTGCTCCCCTGCCAGCCTATTTGCCCCTAAATGCCCTCCCCTGCAGGCCTGGTCACCCCTAACTTCCCTCCTCTGCTAGCCTGGTCACTCCTAACTGCTCTCCCCTGCGGGCTTGATCACCCCCAACTGCCCTCCTTTGCAGGCCTGGTTCCTCCCAACTGCCTTTCCCTGCTGGCCATATTGTGGCAGCCATCTTGTGTCCACATGGGGGCACCCATCTTTGACCACATGGGGGCAGCCATCTTTTGTGTTGGAGTGATGGTCAATTTTCATGTTACTCTTTTATTAGATAGGATTGAATTATAGTCATTGGGAAAACGATTTATTATGAAGTCAGACCACAAACCTCCCAAGTTAAGATTTGTGGTTAGGAACCTCCAGGATTTTCACCCTTTGTTTTTGCTTTCCTAGGCCAACCCTGGGAGAGACCGTGATGTGTACCCTCACTCTTTCTTAGGTACCTTTCCCCTGAGTGTAGCCTTTCCAGACTTTTTATTTCATGCAGGGATGGCAATCTGTCCTCCCTCACTGCTCAGGCCCCAGCCCTGCCTCTTCTGGGTGGTCTACAAAGACAGCACCTGGGCAAACTGACTGTCCAGTGCCTTTGCCCCTCTGGGTTTTTGCCTTCCTTCTATTTCTAATCTCTAAGAGGGATTTCTTCTCTGTACCAGCTCTGCTGTAAATTTAATATGTAATAAAGGACATTATTTCTTCAGTGATTTTGTGTGCTATATCTGAAGGTGTTGCTTTTAACAACTAGGTTAGCATGTTGCCAGACATATAAACTTCATCTCTTTTATTATAATAGATATATTTTATATCTTTTTAAAAATGGTATAATCAGAGATAAACATTCATGGATTGACCACACAGTTGAAGATAAGTATATTTTTCAAATCCCCCATTTCCTCTTCAAAGCTAACTTTATCCTGAATGTAGTGTTTTAATGTCCATGATTGTTTTTCTACTTTTACACAATATGCATGTACCCATAAAAATAAGTAAATTATATATATATATATATATATATATATATATATATATATATATATATATAAAACATAAATGCTATATTAAGCAGCCTTCTTCAACTTTCTCATTTCACTTGATGTTATGTTTTTAACATTAATCTCTAGTTGTTTCATCTTCAGAGTTATGTAATATTCTGTTGTTTATTCCACAATTTATTTATTCAGTCTCCTGTTCATAGATGTTTAAGCTATTTCTAATTTCTGGCTACTACAAATAGTACTTCCACAATGTTTCCTGTGTGCTTACTATATTAGCTAGGGAAATATATATGAGAGGGAGAGTAAGATTAATTATAAGGAATTGGTTAATGTAGTTTTAGGGGCTGAGAAATGCCAAGATCTGAGGTCAGCAAGCTAGAGACTCAGGAGACCAAGGGTGTGGTTCCAGTCTGATCCCAAGTCCTGAAAATTGCAAGAGTTGATGCATTTGCAGTCTGAAAGCCAGCAGGCTCGGACATCAAGAAGAACCAATGTTTCTATTTTAATCTGAAGGCAAGAAAAGAGCGATGTCCCAGCTCATGCAGTCAGTCAGCCTTTTCATTTTATGCAGACCTTCAACTGATTGGGTGAGATCCACCATCATAAGGGAGGGCAATCTGTTTTATTTAACCTTCTAATTGTTAATTCCATCCAAAAAACATCTTTGTAGACATACCCAGAATAATCTTTGATCAAATATCTGGCCACTCCATGGCCAGTCAAGTTGATACATAAAATTAACCATCACACAGCACTTTGTGATTTTGTTCAAATTTATCCAGTATATACATAAAAGTAAAATTGCAATGTGCACATTCAACTCTTTTAGATATTGTCAAATTTCTCTCGAACATAATTTCTTCTATTTATATTCCCAGCACTAATTCAGAAATGTATTGGATGTTCAAGCTTAACCTTTATAAAGTATTGTTTAATTTTTTTTCAATTTTCTATTGGGTTGGATATATATTTTACATTTTAATAAGAATTATCTAAATTCTTGGGAAAAATGTAGCACTTCACAGTTTTAACAGCATCCTTATGAGCAAATGATACCATCCCTCTTTTTAATTTTTCCTAACCTAGTGAGTAAAAAAGTGGTTTCTTGTTGTTAAATTATTTTCATGTTTTTATTACTAGAGAGGGTTTATTATACGTTTCTGTTGTGAATGATTTGCTCATATATAACAAATAAACATTTACCTAATTTAATGTATCTAAACACTAATATTCAAAGAATACACATTAAATTATTAAGAGGAACCAAACACTGTAGAAAAATGAGCTAGAGATATAAATAGGCTAAATTCAGAAAATGAAATGTGAACTCTCCTTTATTTCTATTTGATCATGATACATTGTCTTTTTGATACATTGCTGAATTTTTTGCTTGATACTTTTTAGATGTATATATTTGTACATATTACATATATTATATATTACTACATTTTATTTTTACATATATTATATATTATTATATTATAAGATGTAATGTTACTGTATTATCTCTATATATAAAAGCCAAGAGAATGGAACAATGGAACAACTGGAATGACTTGAGTAAACTGTCACTATGACACACACTGTAACAACCACCAGCTTGATCGGGGCCCCCATCGGTTTCTTCCAACTGCCTGCAGCCCCTCCCCGCTGGCCGACCCCCTATTGACTCCTACTGGAGGAGTCAATCAGCCTCCATCAAAGCAAGCTACCCGGACCCCACTCATGCACAAATTTGTGCACTGGGCCACTAGTTATATTATATAATAATTATATATTATCACATATTTGTTTTATATATATGTATATACATGTATATGATTTTGTATATATATATACAAAATCATTTTATAATTTTTGGATTTTTCAAATTGATTGGGTTTTTATTTTTTTTGCACAGATATTAATTTCAAACATCAATTTGAACTGTAATAAATCTGGCAGAATGAAAATAATATTTTCATGATATTCTGAAATATAAAAATGATATGTATTTATGCAGAACTTTGTAACTTTCAATAGATTTTTGAAAATTTGCCCAAAGGGATATTTTTTAAATGTCTGGATTAGCAAAAAGTAGTTGTTTATAGATTTAAGCTAAAAGCAAACTATTCTCTGTCATTATTGACTTCCACATTTGCTGCTCTTAAAATTAGCTATTGCATATGATTTAAATTATCTTTTATTTAATTATCAAATTTTTAAAAGCATGAATATATTGGGATATATAGCTATGCCATAGTGATATTGTGCAGTGTATTTTACTATTACTAATCAAAGATTAAAGCTCATTTCTAGAGGTTAATTATAAATTTTATACCTATAGTTAAGATGTCAAAATCTGCCTTTTTCAGTCTTGAAAATGAATTTTTCCCCCAAGGGTACATTGGTCAGTTTTGTTACTACAAAGACTAGTTTTCTTTTCAGATTCTGTCATAATTGAAGGAAAGTAAAAATAGAAGATTAAAAATTAACTTTTAAGTTTCTATAAACCTATGTCTCTTATTTTATGCTGCTTTGTTATAATACAGAAATTTTGATGACAACCATTGGTGAATATATGGGGTCATAGAGAAGATATACAAGAAGTTAAAATCAATAACACATCTAAATCTCTCTTCTTCAATTTATGGAATTCTATTTATTTATGATAAACAAGTAGGTAACAGTGAAAAAAATAATAAACATATTTAATTTTCTGACAATATAAGTTTTAGAGAAATACAATTCATAAAAGAGGGTGGGAATATATTCAAGAAAACAAAATTTTTAAGTAAGAAGATTTTCAAATATCAGTGAATTGTAGATTGTGAAAAATTGACATATTGATAGAGTAACAAAATAGTAACATTATCTTAATACATTTCCAAACAATCTCTTTTGGGGAATATGCCTTTTAAATCATATTAAAATTTATATCTAGTATGTTTCAGTACAGAATGGTGTTTTCTGAAGATTTGAATTTGTTTCTACCTGAGAATGTGTTAGTCTTCAGAAAAAAGAATAATCCTGTAAGACTGTATTTCAAAGCTATAATCTATTCTTGATGTCTATTTTCACATTTTTATCTTTGAAAAATAGGCATTTACTAAGTAAGGTATAAACTGATATTTTGCTGAGGTAAAACTGTATTAATTTATATAATTCATATTAGGAGAATTATAAATACTTGTTTTTGTATTTCAAGAAAAATATGCCAGATTATATTTATAACTAACTTACTGCTGGATATTGAGCTCTGAAATATTCCAGTAAGAATTCCAAGTAGACTGTGTTGAAATAAATCTTTTAAAAATAAATGACAGAATATGTATGCAGCCCTAGCCAGTTTAGCTCAGTGGACAGAGCATCTGCCAGCCAACTGAAGTGTCCCTGGTTCCATTTCATCAAGGGCATATGTCCCGATTACAGGCTCGATCCCTAGTTGGGGGTATGCAGGGGGCAGCAGATCAATTATTCTCTCTCATCATTGATGTTCCTATCTCTCTCTCCCTTTCCCTTTCTCTCTGAAATATAAAGAATATGTATGTAAAAATATTTGAAGATATTTTAAGTAGAAATTTAGTGTTATGAAAAAAGCATCTGTAGTATGTATTAATTAAAACATAGTGTTTATTAAAATATTGAAACCTGGTATTGATTAAAATATTAGAATCATGTTTGGTTAACATTTTTGAAAAAAGTAATTATGATATGGATAAGAACTTTAATCTTTTTTTCATTTAAGTTAATTAAAAAGTAAAATAGTCTACTAGCCTTAATTATTAATATTGTATGAGCTAAAAACATTTTAGTTAACACAAAAAATAGGCAAAAAATCTCAAACGGAAGGAAACCTTGAAATATACAGACTTTGACTTATACAAAATTCTCTCCTGGCATTTTTCACATTTTAAGGAGACCAGTAAGAACTTAGTCAAAACTGATTCCAGGCCAAGGCCTGACATTTAGCATCAGAGTTTTTTCTTCTCTTCTACTCTAGCTCTGCTAATGGGCCCTATTGAGGTATGTATGCTTGAGAACCTCCAGGGCAGCGCTCCACTACTGCCTTTACTACTGGTGTCCCTCATCAAGGGCTTGGACTCCAGTTGAGTGGAAAGTGTTAGTGTTGTTTCCCATAGCTGAGAATCCCCGAGGAGCCCAGTAAAGGCACTGAGCTCTTGTGCTTCTAGAGAGTATGCAGAGAGGGCTGCTGCAATAGCCTGTGGAGTTGGGCTGTCCCTGCTGAGAGGCCAGATGTGTCAGCCATATGTCAAGGTCAAGGGCCCTGAGTGTTCTGTGCAGAAGAGAAATTCGTTCTCCAGCCTTGTGTTGTGCCCCAGAACTGGTCACAAAGTAGTTCTTCTCTGAATCCAAATTCCTAAAGATAGATAGAGAGAGAGTAAAACATTCATTTTTGTATATTTTATTTTGCAGAATTTCTTTTCCTAGGACTTAGATAAAAATTCTTATATTATCTGAGTAGCAAAAATAATGTCTATTCTGACAACTGGGGCATTGCTAATTGTATTGAGCAATAGTTGCACTTTTTCTATTATGTATCTTATTAAGACCAGTTCTTTTCCAGGTTCTCCCTCAAATAATCCTTTGGCATGATTACTTCATCATTTCTCCAGAAATGCACGCTTGCACGCGCACGCACGCGTGCGCGAGCACACACACACACACACACACACACACACACACATGCACACACACATGGCCTGATGCATGAAATTCATTTACAGAGGGGAGGGGGGTCCCTCAGCCCAGTCTGCACCCTCTCCAATCGGAGATCCCTTGGGGAATATCCAACTGCTGGCAGTCAGACATCCCTCTTGCAATCTGGGACTGCTGGCTCCTAACTGCTTACCTGCCTGTCTGCCTGATCACCCCTAACTGCCTTCCATTGCCAGCCTGATCTCTCCTCCAACTGCCCTCCCCTGCCATCCTGATCTTGCCCCCAACTTCCCTTCCCTGCTGGCCTGATCTCACTCCCAACTGCCCTTCCCTGCCAGTCTGATTGCCTCTGACTGCCTCTGCCTTGGCCCCCACCATCATGGTTTGTCTGGAAGGAAGTCAGACATCTGGAAGATGGCCAGTCGATTAGGTCTAATTGGCATATTACCCTTTTATTAGTGTAGGTAGATTATATAGAATAGGATTGCTTAAATGGGGGGAAAAGTCTTTTTCAGCAGGTGGAGATGCTCTTGGCAGACAGGAATACACAGTTCCTATATCTGGACTGATAGCTAGCCATTATACTGCCAAATTGGTCATTAAAAAATTGAATTGCTTTCTTATACCTTACATCAAACATCTGTTGCTATTAAAACCCCTCCTCAGCCCCCACCTTGGGTTCTGTCTTCATAGTTCCCCCAAATTAGGTTCTGATTGGTCAGTTTCTTTTCTTCTTTTTTAAAATATATTTTATTGATTTTTCACAGAGAGGAAGGGAGAGGGATAGACAACTAGAAACATTGATGAGAGAGAAACATTGACCAGCAGCCTCCTGCACTCCTTCTACTGGGACGTGCCTGCAACCAAGGTACGTGCCCGCAACCAAGGTACGTGCCCTTGACCAGAAACAAACCCAGGACCCTTCAGTCCGAAGGCTGACACTCTGTCTGCTGAGCCAAACCAGTTTTGTCTGATTGGTCAGTTTCTGTGCCAGTCAGTGTCAAAAGCTTTGCCTCCTAGGCAGCCATTCTTGAAGTTCATCCAGATTTAGTTCTGATTATTTGGTTTCTATGCCAGTCTCTAGGACTATATCCAGGCTTGATCAGAGAGGCAGGGCTGATCAGCAGCTGCCATGGAGGCTGCAGATCAGAACCTGCTTCTCTATGGACCTCACCTGGGTGGCTGCTGATCAGCCCTGCCTTTCTCTCTCTCTCTGAGAGGTCAGCAGTTCAGCCTACTCGCCAGTCCTCACCCACCTGAGCCTGCTCAGCATGCAGCCTTGTGTTTACTTGTCTCTTTAGTCATTTTGGATGCCTGGCTCTTTATATATATATATATAATGTGTGTGTGTGTGTGTGTGTGTGTGTGTGTGTGTGTGTGTGTGTGTGTATACATTCATACATATATAATCTTTCTGAATGTTGAAAGCCCTGATTAATCATATCTATCTATTAAGGCAGCTCCTACAAAAGATAGTTTGTGAATCAACTCCTATGTATCATTATTAGTCACTCTACTGCTTCACAATAGAAATTACTATTGCAAATCTTAGGATTTCCTATGAAAACATTATATATTTATATGGGTATTTTTTAATACTAATCCAGCATAAAGGAAAATTGTATGGATTATAAAGTCCACAAAGATGTAATGTGGTAGGCACTGTGGGAGAAACGTTATTACTGTGTCTCAAAATATCAGTGTTTTGTTTAAACAAAGGTCTTTTGGAAAAATAAGATAGTTTCTCTATTTCTGTGAGACATTATATATACTGAACGAAGAGAAGAGGTTCTGTTGTCAGACACTCTCTAGAGATAGGTTGAAATCCCAGCTCTATTATTTACTGGGTAAACATTCCAGCTCTATTATCATGTTCTATAAACTTTTAGCAAGTTACTTCATTCTTCATTTCTTACCTGTAGAACGAGGATATTATTAGTTCTTTCTTCAGAGATCTGTTATGACGATTAAATGCCTTAATCTGAAAAAGATGCTGTAGCAAAAATTGAAAACACATTTTGATTGCCTTATGCTTGCTTTGGGGTCTCTACCATTATGGCCTCAGGTTTGCAGGGAATTGTCCAGTGGAGATGCCTCTGAAATTAGAAGTGGGATCTGCTATCATATTTAAGTTTTTCCCCCTTTGAGCGAAGAAATAAAAGTGTGCCAATTGTAATAGATCATATAAATGTCTTTTTTGAGTTTATTATCTTTTTATAAATACCCCTAATATTTTCTGACTCCTTTTTTCATCCAACTTTTCTCTTCATCAGATAAATACCTCTTTTGACATTTTCACATATAGTGAACATGTTGAAATTTTAGAAGGTGTGAAAAAACAGCAACAATGTTGGTAGATTACTATGTTTAAATGGTACATTGATTTGACCAAAGGTAAATATGAATTAATTTTTTATAATAACTAGTTTATTTCAAAGTTTACCCTGAGCATGGATGGTTCAATAGAAACTTGAGGTTGCCCGGTGGAATGAGAAATACTTACATTTCTGGGAAGGTGTCTATTAGTCTTTGGTTCAAGTTGGATTCTGTAATGCTATAAGTTCATTAGTTGGTCATGTGTATCATTCCTGTTTATATTCACTTGATACTTTTAAAAAACCAGCATTGCCTTTTTTAAGGCAATCAAAAATTGATAAGAGAAGAACTGCCACGTTTCTTTAGGAGACACACAGGGATTAAAATTCCATTCCTTTCTTGGCTAAAAGCAGTAAGAAGCACCTTAACCAGTTAGGCTTAGTGGATAGAGCTTCAGAACGTGGACTGTACAAGAGTTCTGGAGGTGATTCCGGTCAAGGGCATGTTCCTTGGTTGTGGGCTCGATCCCCAATAGGGGGCATGCAAGAGGCAGCTGATCAATGTTTCTCTCTCATTGATGTTTCTAATTCTCTATCCCTCTCCTTTCCTCTCTATATAAATCAATAAAATATTTTTAATAAAAATAAAGTAAAAGCAGTAAGAAGCAGCCAACATCAACATTCTGATCTTTATTCTCACACTTCAATTAATATGTGGACTGCCTTTCAAGATAAAACATATGCAAATTTGACCAAATGTTTTGCCACCATGTGATAGGGGTCACCATCTTTCTAGCCTGCAACATCTGTGTTCTCAAGGCCTACCACCTGCCTAAGCTAAGGCTTAGAACTCCATTTCAGAACAAAATTCTGAATTAGTTAGGATTACGTTCAGTTGTGTCAGAAAACCCATAATAATAGTGGGTTTTAAAAGACAAAAGTGTATTTCTCTCTCATGTGGAAGTTTCAGTAGGCTATCTGTATACGTTGGCTTCACACTCAACCAGGGCCCAGGCTCCTTCTAGTTGCTGCTCCACCTTCTTAACATTCTGCATCCACTTCTGGGACCAAGATAGCTCTTCCCAGCCAATTGCACTCCATCCAACAGAAAAGGGGGATAAGGAATGGTGCTAGACTTATTGTGGCTATCACATATAAGGTACATAAATTACTGTGCTGTAGACTTGAAACTAATAAAATATTGTATGGTAACTATACTTTAATAAAGAAAAAAAGAAATAAATAAAGATATTTCCTGGAAATTGCTCACACACACAAAAATAAATAAATAAAAAGAAAATTCCAGTCCTTTTTAATCCTTCCATGTTTCCTTAGCAAAGGTCTCGGTGTGGTCCTTTCTTTCTTTCTTTCTTTTTTTCTTTCTTTCTTTCTTCCTTCCTTTCTTTCTTTCTTTCTTTCTTTCTTTCTTTCTTTCTTTCTTTCTTTCTTTTTTTATTCTTAGTTTATTAATTCTCCCATGAAAAATTTGCAAAGCCACCATAAATAAATCCACTGAAGATTCTTTACTCCTTTTTGCCAGCACCAACATTGCCCGTCCCTCCTGATCGTCTTCATTCTGTTCTTGCATTCCTTTCTCTGTTTTCTTGAGGTCTTATTATATGTCATGTCTTGCAAGTCTATGATTGGGTTCATTTTTCTTTGCATAATCCAAGAAATCATAAATCATGCCAAAGCTAGTTGTCTTGCCACCACCAAAATGGGTTCTGAGTCCAAACACAAAGATAGCATCTGGTGTGGTATTATACATTTTGGCTAATTTTTCCTGAATTTCTGTCTTGGGTACTGTTGCCTTCCCAGAGTAAAGGATGTCAATGACCATTTGTTTCCATTGAAGTAGTCTGATAGTCATGAACTTCCTGGTCTGTATTCTTACTGTGTCATTCATGATGAAGGTTGATCTTCAATTTTTTTTTTTTTTTTTTAGTTTTCATTACATTTGCGGGTTTTTGTGTTCTCTTTAATTGAATTTTTTGGGGTGACATTGTTTAATAAAATTATATAGGTTTCAGGAATATCATTTTACAATACATCATCTGTATATTGTTTTATGTGTTGGCCATTTTTTATTAACCTATCCTCTCACAGAATTCTCACACATTTTCATTTTATGACCTTATGCAATTGGATTGTATGTGTCACTTTTTACCTTACCAGGTCAACCCACACGCTACCAGGAAACATCTGAGTTACTCTGAATCCCTCAGCTTGAGTTTTTATAAATATCCATCTATGCTTTTCTCTTCTTTTACATGTGTGTTCTAAAAATAGATTAATTTGGTATGTTAATACTTTAGATCTTAAAATGTTATTTGTCCCTATGCTAATATCAAAAAAGATAATTAGAACAATATTAGATTTCATTTATACAGTTGTTGACTATCCTTTTAAGCTGCTAAAAACTTTTATTCTGACATTTTACTGGGTTGTATGATAGGAGATAAATAATGAATTATTTTGACCAAAAGCCCAATTAGAAATTTCATTCTCTATACTTTCAGTTCCAGACCTAATGAAAAAATTGTAGAGAGCACCTGGGAAGGCACATGGTCATGTCTTTAAATTGTCAGCTGAACCCAAGGTGATAGGCAAAGCCACATCCTGGGAACA
>PVJN01029830.1:0-26115 GCA_004026805.1 Lasiurus borealis
AAATAGGTGACTATATCAGGAGACAGAATGAAACCTCAAGGTACACTCATCTTTTGTGTGATTAAAAGCATGACATTTAAAAAATTTTTTTGAGTTTAAAAAAGGAAAAGAAATCTGATGGGATCGCTGACCTTTATTTTAAAATTTTATTTTCCAATGGCACTTCACACTCGATGTTATTTTATATTGGTTTCAGGTGTACAGCAGAGTGGTCAGACAATTATGTCATTTGAAGCACCTCCCCCCCCCCCATATTTCCAGGACCCCCCTGACCCCATACATAATATTACCGTGTAATGGACTATCTTCCCTGTGCTGTCTTTAGCTTAGTTCAGTCACCACACGAGATACCCGTATGGAAAGACCCTGCCGAGTTAAGAAGACAGATTTCCGAAATCATTGAGCAGCTGAGTCATTGGCTGTTTTGCATCCAGCTGCCTTCAGTTTCTGCTGCGGGCCTTCCCTCCCGGCTCCGGCCTCCCCTCTCCCCTGCCTGTCTGTGTCGCAGGTCCTACTTCTGTTTTGCTACCCTGTTTCCCCGAAAATAAGACAGGGTCTTCTATTCATGTTTGCTCCCAAAGAGGCGCCAGGCCTTATGTTCAGGGGAGGTCTTATTTTTCCATGAAGAAGAAGACGGTGCACATTTATTGTTGGGGAAAAAAAAAGGGGTAAATGGATGACCTGCAGATGGTAGTCGTTGTCATCACCAACCAGCTCGCTGATGGGCCGCAGCGCAGCCAGAGCAGTTCAGGCAGGGCCAGGTCTCTGAAAATAAGAGAGTATCTTTATATTAATGTTTGCTCCAAAGATGCACCAGGTCTTATTTTCGAGGGGGGGTGCCTTCTATGACAGCGAGAGGCAAAACGGGAAGTAGGTCTTATTTTGGGGGGATGTCTGACTTTCGGGGACACGGGGCAGGTGCGCTGGCGCGGGTGCTTCCGGGAGTAAGTGGAAGTGCGGAAGGGTGGCCGGGAGTCACACTCGCCGGTCTCCGGGGCAGAGGGGGCCGACCCTCTGCAGGTCGGTGAGGACTCCCGGGTGAGGGCCGACCCTCTGCAGGTCGGTGAGGACTCCCGGGTGAGGGCCGACCCTCTGCAGGTCGGTGAGGACTCCCCGGTGAAGGCCGCCTCTCAGAGTAGCCCCCCTGGCAGAACGGGACAGACCCTGAGGAGCGCAGGACCTCTGCTCCGAGGTGGAAGGAAGGAGCAGCTGGTGAGTGTCCGCTGAGCCCCTCCCGTTGGATCCTGAAGGAGACTCGGGGGAGCATCCCTCCCCCCCCAACCCTCAGGTCCATCCGGTCCCCAGTGTCACACACAGCTCTCCGCGGTGTCACTTGGCTCCTGGTTGGAGGGCTTTGGCCCGTGGACCTCCCCCGCTCTGGGGCCAGGCCTCACCCAGGCTGGCGCTCTTCCCGTTGGCTCCTCTTTGGTCTGCCTGGATGTCTGGTCCCATAGTTCTTTCGAGAAGGATTCCCGGGCTCCAATCTCCTGAATTCTTTCGCGTTCGAGAAGGTCTGCCTCGGGCTGGCTGCTCGGAGGGCCCCTGGGCTGAGCCAGATGCGTTTCCCTCTGGGCTGTTTGAGAGGTGGCTCTGCCGTCCCCTCACGGCCTGGCTGATGCCATTTTATTGGTTTTGTTCCCGGCTGTGTGGTTAGGTGATCAGTCCTTTAACACCGGTGTTTAGTAACAACCGAGCGTAGGTCACAATCTTTCGGTGTTACATTTGTCCGGTACACGCGGGCTCTTTCATCCACGTTTCCCTTCATGTCAGGGAAGATGTCTTGTATTATATCTTGCAATACTTTCTTCTCTGCCACCTGGTGGGTTGCCTACCTCAGGAGCCAATAGTTTCCCTTGGTTCGAAGACCGCCTGCCTCCCTGTTGATTATCTTTTCAACACTCACCTTCGCTTTGTTTTCCCTCGGCGTTTTCCGTGATTGCCTTCGATCTCAGCTGCGCGCCATTCATTTGATTCTCAGCGGTAGAGTGGCTCCTGGGTTGCCATTTATTGGTTAGGTCTGGAGGTTGGTTCCTTAGCTGGGCAACATTATTCTTTTACTTAATAATCTCGCCTTTTGTTTTCGTGTAATTGCTTTCCCTTTTAAATATGTATATTGCATGCAACACTCACAGGCATTCTGAGGGTGTGTGGTCATAGTTTCTTTCAGACTTAATTCTTCAACCGTGGCCCACATTCATTTTCTCCCTCCCTGTTCTTTTCCTTTCTCCCTTCCTTTTTTTTTTGTTAGTACATCTGTGTATTAATTACCTTGCCATTCTTGTTTAATATATTTTATTGATTTTTTTACAGAGAGGAAGGGAGAGGGATGGAGAGTTAGAAACATCGATGAGAGAGAAACATCCATCAGCTGCCTCCTGCACCACCCCCTACTGGGGATGTGCCCGCCACCAAGGTACATGCCCTTGACCAGAATCGAACCTGGGACCCCTCCAGTCCGCAGGCCGATGCTCTGTCCACTGAGCCACACCGGTTAGAGCTGCCTTGCCATTCTTGTATTCTTATCACCATACATGACAGGGGCAGCCCAGCCCCTTCCTGTTTGTGCGGTATATTCTGTGTGAAAATATGATCTCCCCACTTACCTGGCCCAGGTGTCTTTTCTCAGCTGTGATTTGAAGCGACATGTCCCTCTTCAGCAGATTTCCGGTGGTCACTGTGAGAGGTGAAGATGTAGCAAGGGGCCCTGGACCGGAGGCTGGGTTCCCTGCCCCACGACCCTCTTAACCCAGCCCAGGACGCGTTCTCCCTCCCCCGGGCACCGCGCTGTTATGCCCACTCAGCACAGGCCCTGTGGGATTGCCCAACATTACGCAGGATGACCAGTCAAAACCGACCGCCTTCTATTTATTTATTTATTTATTTATTTATTTATTTAATATATTTTATTGATTTTTCACAGAGAAGAAAGGAGAGGGAGAGAGAGTTAGAAACATCCATCAGAGGGAGACATCGATCAGCTGCTCCCTACTGGGGATGTGCCCGCCACCAAGGTATACATGCCCTTGACCGGAATGGAACCTGGGACCTTTCAGTCCGCAGGCTGACGCTCCCTCCACTGAGCCACACCGGTTTCGGCAAGCCCGCCTTTTAGATAGACAACAAACCATTGTTTACCGTAAGGACGTCCCATAGGAGTTGTTTGGTCACACTGCATGGCAGCCCCGTGCCCCGAACAGCGACGAAGGCCGTTCCCTCCCCGGGCCCTGGGCCCCCGCAGGGACTGGACTCTGAGGTTGAACGTCGCTGTTGCCAGGGTGCGGAGCCCGCCTCCCGCACCGCCGCCCTCGGCCCGGGCTCTGTGGGACTGGTCAGCATCTGTCTCTTCCCTCAGAAGAGCTTCCGGGGCCCGGGGTTCGGTGAGGAGCCGCGGGTCTCTATGCCAAACCGGAGCCTCCTGCCTGCCTCCGGCGCCTCTCCCGGGTGATGGCGCGCGGGGAGACGGCTGGCGAGTTAGTTTCTGGATATTTTCCACTTTTCTGCAGCCGAGGGCTGAGCCACACGCGTGGTCATGAGCTGGTCCAGAGAACCACAGATGTGGAGCCCCTGTATGAGCACAAAACCAGCACCGGCGAGGCAGGTCCATCACTGCAGGAGCAGACCGTGCGGGTGAACGTGTGCGACCGCAGTCCACATCCTAGGCCACGTGCCGATCGTTTACAACAGCGGTTCTCACCCTTCCTAACGCCGCGGCCCTTTAAGACAGCTCCTCATGGGGTGGTAACCCCCACCCATAAAACTATTTCCGTGGCTACTTCATCGCCGTCATTTTGCTTCTGTGATGAACTCTCATGTAAATATCTGATAGGCAGGATGTATTTTCATTGTTACAAATGGAACATAAGTAAAGCATAGGGATTCATCACAAAAACAATATGTAATTATATATTGTGAAATATTTATTTCTAATGACAGATAAATGTTGTCTTGAATCGTGGTGTAGCATGGGCAACAGTCTTCCTAGGACAACAGTAAACGACATGGCTACATTTTGCTATACCGAGGAGCGGTGTGTTGGTTCCTAAGACCATGGGAAATAGGTGTTTTCCAATAGTCTTAGGCGACCCCTGTGAAAGGGTCGTTAGACCCCCAAAAGGGTCGCGACTCACAGGTTGAGAACCGCTGTTTTGGAGGAATTGGGTGGTGAGATTTTGGTCATCAGGCCAGGTCACCAGGGTGACGGAACTCTCTGACTTGGGGCACCCAGCTGCCCTGCTGGCTCTGGAGCCGGGACACCGGGCCCGGATGCTCACGGATTTCGGCCTGGGGCTCCTCACCTCCCGTCTGTGAGACTGAGGGACTGAGGGACACCATCACCTGCAGGGCAGGTTGGCACCGGACCTGACAGGTGGTGGGAGGTGCGGTCACTCTGCCGTCACCCCGGTGTCCCTGACCCTGGCCTTCGGAGAAGCGGCCTTTTCTCTGAAAACTCAAAACCCAGAACTTGATAAGGCTCCAGTGGAAATAGAAGTAGCTGGGAAGAGTCTCTGACACATTCTTTTTTAAAATTCTTTTATTATTATTTTTTTAAATATATTTTTATTGGTTTCAGAGAGGGAGAGAGAGATAGAAGCATGAGAGTCATGGATCAGCTGCCTCCTGCACCCCCCACACTGGGGATTGAGCCCATAACCTAGGCTCCGTGGACAGAGCGTCGGCCTGCGGACTGAAGGATCCCAGGTTTATTTCTGGTCAAGGGGCATGTACCTACTGGGGATGTGCAGGAGGTGGCTGATCGCTGTTTCTCTCTCCCATCGATGTTTCTAGCTCTCTATCCCTCTCCCTGCCTCTCTGTAAAAAAAAAAAAAAAAAATCAATAAAATATATTATAAAAAAATATTTTGGCCAAAACCGGTGTGGCTCAGCGGATAGAGCATCAGCCTGAGGACTGAAGAGTCCCAGGTTCGATTCTGGTCAAGGGCATGGACCTTGGTGGCGGGCACGTCCTCAGTAGGGGGCGTGCAGGAGGCGGCTGATGGATGTCTCTCTCTCTCATCGATGTTTCTAACTTTTTATCCTTCTCCCTTCCTCTCTGTAAAAAAAAATCAATAAAAATATATTTAAAAAAATATTTGGTACTTAAAAGTGTAGTCTGACCTTTGTTTTAGGTCTTAAAAATTATAGTAAAAGGTCCGCACATAAAATGTACCCTTTCAGCTCTTTTGAAGCACCAGCCCAGCGTCATTGGCTGCAGCCAGCGATCCGCATCATCCGTCTCCAGAACATCGCCATCTTCCCCAACAGAAACTCTGTCTCCACCGGATACTGATGCCCCCACAGCCCTTCTTATTCTAGAAACGTGGCAGCTTTTTTTTGGGGGGGGGGCGGGCAGGGGTCAGTGGGCTGGAGGAATACACCCCAATGAGGAGTCTGCTGCCCCAAAGCCCAGAGAGACCCACCAGGCCTGGTGCCTCTTTCTTGGTTTCTCGGGACCTCGCACAGGAGCCGCCATGCAATATGTGTCCTCCTGCCTGGGACCGGGACCTCAGCCTGTCACCCAGGGTCACCGGGCAGCTGAGCTGCGGTGCTGGGGCCAGAGGCTGGCGATCCCGGCTCCTCGGGCTCTGCGTTTCGCCCGCTGCGGTTATCTTAGCGGCATCAAGGTTGGGACTTACGAGCCGGGCGGCACTTCGGGAAATGCCCATCTTCCCCAGAGACACCGGCTGGCTGGGACGGCTCACCGCGTCACCGGTGGCAGCTGTGTCCTGCTGCTCACCTGTGACTCAGCGCCCGGGCGCCTCCCCCCCTACCCTGAGGAGGGCGTTCTCCGGACGAGGAGAACAGGTCTCCGTTGTCCCGAAATCCGGGGCCCTCCAGCCCAGAGACTCCAGCCACGGGGGCCGCAGACAGCGCCCCGGCTCCGGAGCCGTGGCCCGTGTTTGCAGGAAGGCTCCTTGTTTGTCCCACTTGCACCATGCCTCCTGGCACAGGTCCCCCCCCGCCCACCCCGGCCGGGGTCACTCAGGGACAGCTGACCCCCGGGACGGCCCCGGAGCCCGCAGGCAGCCCCGTGCTCCCAGCAGCAAGCGTCCTGGCCGGACATGAAAGCAGAGATCAGAGCCGCCGTCCGCGGCAGGCCGCCTGCCCCACGAAGCGGGGAGCCAGCAGCAATCCCCACAGCCCGCCTCCGCCGCCCCGCCCTCCGCCTCGCCCCGGTGCAGGCCGCGAGCCGGGGGAGCCGGGGGACCGGGGGTGGCGCCCCACCTGCCACCAGCCGGGCTGAACCTGCTGCACCGTTGATCCCCCTTCCGTGGAGGGAGCCCCACCCCCTCCCGGTGCCGAGAGAGGGGGTGTCCCGCTTGCCGTGGGCAGCACCCCGGACGGGCCCTGCCTCCGGGCGCTCTGTCCTCGGCGGGCCTGGGGTTGGGCTCTGCCTGGACATGGTGTTCCCTGCAGCGGCAGAGGCTGTTGTGCAATCCCGGGGCCGTACATGGTGTGTGGGACGCTGAGCACACGTGTGGGCCTCCGGGGGGCGGGGGGGCGGGCGGGTCAGGCCAGGTTAAGCCCACGCCTTGGCGTCCCCGCGGGATCCTCTTCCAGCAGCAGCCCCTCAGCCCCGGGTGAACCGGGCGGGAGGCGTCCGGAGGCTGCCGAGCCGGGTGATTTACGTTGGGCGGAGCCTCGGTGGGCGAGCCCATTGATACCCCGCTCCCCGGCTCCTGCTCGCAGCCCCCCTCCGGGCTGAGCATCTGCGGTATTTCACGGGACGGCGCAGGCGATTTATGGCTGTTGTTGCTTCCCTCGGTGGCACGGCGGGGGCGCGGGGAGAGGGCAGGGGACCGTACGGAGGAGGGGGGCTCGGCGGAGGCCATCCGGGCCCTCTGGCCGGCGGAGCTGGAGCTGGGGGAGCAGCTGGGCGGAGGCTGCCGCGCTCGCTGCAAGTTTCCAAAACACCGCGCTGTGCGGGATGAACTTTGGAACGAACGCCGGGACCTCGTGAAACCCTGGCGGCTCAGAGCAGAGCGATGGGCTCGCGTGTGGCCCCCGCTGCAGAGCGGTAACTCACGGGCGAGAGGGGAATGGCCCGAGACAGCCGGGCAGCGCTGGCCGTCCACGCAGGCACACAAAGCGCTTTCCCCGGGAAGGAGGGCTCCCCCGGCCTGGAGTCTGCTCGAGGCCGAGCCCCGGCGGAGCCTGGGCCGGAGAGGGCCCTCATGTCTCCCGGCACGCAGGGACCCCGCCGTGGCCCGGTCCGACTGTCGCTGGGCGGCGCAGTGACCCGATGCTGACCCGTCCTCGCGGGCCTGCAGACGGGGGGCACTCCCAGCCCGGCCCGGCAGAGCTGGTACCCGGTCCTGGGAGCAGGAGAGGGACCCATTTTCCCGGGCATCAGCACAGCTGCCGAGGAGGAGGACTCTGGAGGTGGCGGGTGGTAGGGACGGGCAGGTGGGCAGGGAGAGCTGTGTGTGAAGGGTGGAGGCGGGATGATGGTGTGCAGGGTGGAGGCTGGGGTGGCTCTGAAATGCAGGGCCTCTGTCAGGAGTGGCAGTGGGGAGGGGCCGGGCCCCCACATGGAAGCTGCGGGCCTTGTCCCCAGGGCACCAAGGAGCCCTGGGGCTGGAGGAAGAGAAGATGCCGGCATCCATTTGGCAGCTGGGCCATGGCCGGGGCCGCGGGCACATCAGCGCTGAGCGTTCGCTGCGCTCTGGGTCCCAGGGCAGCGCTGTGCGGGGGAGAGCCGGGGCAGGTGCGGGAGGGGAGGCCGGAGGCTGGACGGTCATTTGGACGCTCAGGCACCGGGAGAGAAGGTCGGGGTGCCCTGCCGGTGGGCATGGACTTAGCCGGGTCCCCTGTGGGGGAAGGGCATTTTTGATGCTCAGCAGGTTGGAGGGGTGACTTGCTGGTGGAGAGCTGGCTGCGTTGACCTGAGATGACTTCCTGGGGACACCGACCCAGAGAGCCTCACTGGCGGGGAGACTCCGTGCGGAAGAGGCACGCCGACAGCACGCCCCGTGACGGGCCCAGGCCAGCAATTGTTGGGGGGCTCAGGAGCGGGGAGCCCTGCCTCGTGACGGTCCCCAGGCCAGCAATTTACAGCACAAGCGGGGGTTTGAGGTATCGGGGACACTCGGGAGGGCTGAGGGGTGAGAAGGAGCCCTATGGTTTGTGGTGGTCCATGTCCTCAGGGTCAGCGAGGCGTCGGGAGTCACGCGTCCCCTGTGTCTCCCCGGCTCTGAGGGCGGCAGCAGGGTGACCGCGCAGACCATCCACCCAGGAGAAGTGGTCCAGGCGTGAAGGACGGGAACTCGGGGCGACCCGGGAGCTCCAGGGCCAGGCTGGGCCCATCTCCCCATGGAGAGAAGGACCGAGCCGCTGGGGCAGAGGTCATGGCTCGGTTGGGTCTTTTCCAGTTGGCACCGGCGGGCACACGAGCTCCAGGGGCGGCACCTTCGGGTGGGCTGTGGGCACCCTGAGGCCCTCATTGCCGCTCGCAGGCTGGGGTTGAGGACAGCGGGGGGCCACCCCAGGCCTGGTGAGGTGTCGCTCAGCACCGTCCTTCCTGGCCGATGGGAGGTCCATCCGGTTCCATAAACGGGCACTCTGCCGGGCGGGCGGGGGGAGAGCCCTTTCTCCTCCAGCCTCTGCTTTCAGGCTGACCACGTGCCCCTGTGTGTCTCGGGGGCCGCTCCCGTGAGAGCAAGTCCCGGCTGCTCACCTGGGCCGCCCAGAGACGCCCGTGCTCCCCATCACTCCATCCATCGCCCGGGGCAACCACCGGCAGAAGTCAGGTCTGTCCCATCAGCTCCAGGGACCCCGCTAGCTACCGAGCTCAGCCAGCGCCTCACCAGACCCCCCGGCGACTTCTGACCTTAATCCACCTCTGTGGGGCGGCTGATTCATTACCGGCTCCGCGCAGCTCCGCGCCAAGAAGTTCAAAGCGCCTTCCCACCTTCGCCCATTAATCCCATCAGCGTCCCGGGGCGAGCGGAAGGCAGTGGTCCAGTCCTGTGACTCCCACCGCCGCCCGGGCCGGGGCCGCCGGGGCAAGCCGGGCCCAGAGGGCTTGGCCCGAGTGTCCGTGCTGAGTCAACGCGGGCCTGGAACCGGAGCCGCTTCCTGACTCAGGCCCAGGGCCGCGTTGCCAGCGCAGGCTCTGCTCCGGACAAAACAGCCATTGTCCGCGTCCGCAGAGATGCCCCGGCCCCGGGAGAGGCGGCCGCGGACGTCTGCGTGCCAGCGGCACCGGGGCCGTGTGTGTGCGTGCCCGGGGCTCCGCCGATGGGCGCCCTTTGGGGTCAGGGGCCGCCAGCCTCCCCCCTGCCTGCCCTTCTCCCCGGGTCTGCTCTGAAAACACCCTCCCTCCCCCCAACCCTGACCAGAGCGTCTGGCCTGGGCGCGAGGCCGGGGCCACCTGTGCCGGGTGCCCCAGCTGCGCGGTCCGGGGCCGCCTCCCGGGGAGGGCCGCTCCCCTGGGTGCTCCGAGGGGACCCGCCGCGCGGAGGCAGCTGGACGAGGAAGAAACAGCGTGTTCTTTCTGCGCAAGATTCTACATTGTTTTTCATCCTCAGCCGCGTTCTAGTCCAAGAACTTGGTCGGGCTGGAGGAGAGTCTTAAACCACCCCCCCCCCCCCCCCCCCCCCGTTTTTTTTTTTTTGTAAACAAGTGCACTTCTCTGGCCAGATGTTTCTTCTTTCCTGGTCCTCGCGGGGCCGTGCCACGGAGCTGTCCGCGGAGACTGAATAAATCTTTGTTTTACGGCTTCTTGGGTGCTTTGCAAGCAGGGGCCTGAGAGAGGAACCAGACCTCCCGTCCTCCTGGCCTTCGCCTCGGGTGACCCTGCCGGCGCACCGATCGCCGGGAACTCGGTGTGGCTGACCGGAGAGCGCAGAGCCCCGGCCCGGGACCCGGAGCCGAGGCCGGTGACTCACGCCGGAACCGGACGGCCGGTCACGGCGCCCCGCGGCGTTTCCTGTTCGCCAGCCGGTGTGTCTGGCGCGCGGGGGGTGCGTCCCCGCTGTGACCGAGACTCTGGCCTCGGCCTCGGTGCCACCCGGTGCCCACGGGAAGCTGAGACCCGAGTCAGAGTCCATGTAGAGTGCCCGGCCGGCCGGCGTGGCTCAGTGAACCCGGCGGACACAGTGCGATCCCTGGTCAGGGCCCACGCCCAGGTCGGGGGCTGTGTGCATCCCCAGGGGTGGCGGGGCAGGGAGTGCAGGAGGCAGCCGATGCCTAGTTCTCTCTCCTCATCGATGTTTCTCTCTCTCTCTCCCTCAGTAAAAGTGTATTTGTAAAGAAAACATGCCCAGAGGGGGTGCTCGGAACCCCCGCTCCGGGGCCCACGTCTGGTCCCGGAAGACGGGAGGGGCGGGGTCCGGGCTGACTCAGCGGTGGCGGCGGCGAGAGTGCGGTCTCGGGCAATGCCGTCAGGGTTCCCGGCGGGGGGCTCCTTCCCTCTCTGACTCCACAGCGACCCTGGCAGAGGCAGCCCCGTAAAACTCGAGGAGAGATCCGGTCCCTGCCAACTGGGGTGCACTCCAAGCGCCGGGGGGAGCAGGGGGGCACGCGGGCCTGAGTGTGGGACGGGTTTCCGTCCGGAGCGCAGAGTGTTGTTGCTCAATCTCTGACGGCGGGTTGTAGGCCAGGGAGGGCTCCCGGATGGGGCAGCCCCCAGGGCGCCTCTGTCCGCGGGGGCACCACCGTGCGGCCCCGGCCCTCCTTACCCCCTGGCGGTCCGGCCAGTGCTCTGGGCGTCTCCCTAGAACTTTCAGCACCGCCCCCCACTCCTCGAGCTCCCGGCCACTCCCTTCGCCTCATCGTCCACTGCCCACCCTTCCCCCCCACATCCGTGGTTGTCCCGTGGTGCCAGGGCTCCCTCTGCGACCTGTCTCATCACCACCCTGTCCTGGCTCCAGCGCCTCGACTGTCAGCAGCCTCCTGCGGGCCCTGCCGCCGCTGACCGTGAACTTGCCCGTCGGCCGTGCGGCTGGACGTGCGGCTGGAGGCAGCGCCTGAGCTCGGCCCGACTGCGGCCTTGGCACCCCTCCAGGGCTCCCCGTTCCCTTCCACGTCTGTGCCAGGCTCTGCCCGCTGCCCCGACACCCACCTTGCTGCACAAACACCGGGTGTCGCGTGCCCCGGATGCTGGCCACATGGAGGGACGGAGGCTCACGCCCCTCTCCTTGCCTTCCCTCGCTCTGCTTCTTCCACGGGGAAGGAACCCCCCTTTCTGGCCACCAGAAAGGTCCGGAGGCCTCTGCAGCTGAGAGGAGCCGGCTCCAGGAAAGCAGCCGAGGAGCCCCCTTCATCCTGAAACAGAGAGAGGAGGGCGCTGCCGGAAAAACCGCGAAGGCATCTCGATGTGTCCCCGCGAAGGCGGCTGCCTGGGCCTCGGGGACACTCCCAGCGGTGGCGGACCAGGCGGGGTGCGAAGCAGGCGCCCTGCCCTCAGGCTGAGCTTGGCTTCCCACGCCCACCGGGAGGGGAGGACCTGGGCGGAGTCCGTGGGAGTCAGGGGAACAGATGGCAGCAGAGGGGGCCTCCGGGGCCTTTGGCACTCCGGGTTCGGGGAGCACCGGGGCAGGGGACTAGCCAGGACTTCTCAGCCTCTCTTCCTGCGGGGACGTGTGCTCTGTTTCTCGGACGCGTGAAATCCAGGGGGTCCAGACCTGTTTGGAAAACCAGCAGGTGGAAGTGAGGCCTCCGGAGACGGGGGGGCGTCTCCCTCCAGCTGCTCTGTGGAGGCAGGTTATCCCCTGGTGGGGAGCTCAGACCAGCCCTCCCTGCGGGGGCCCCCAACAACCAGGCCTGAGAGGAGGCCTATCAGATGCTCTCGCCCCTGGTTGGCCTGCTCACTGACCACGGACACGTTTGGGAGAGCGGCAGAGAGCAGCCGGCCACCACGGGGCGCAGCTCCGCTGACCCACACGGCCATGACCTTCATCAAACGGACGCCGTTTCAAGCCACCGAAAGTTGACTTGTGTGAAGCGGCCGAGTGAAGGCTCCAGAGACCACGGATCATTCAAAGCTAAGTGTGTGCTCGGATCTGCACAGTGGCGTTATTTATTTTTCAAGATGTCTCGTATTTTTTTGCACTAAAATAAAAGAGTAATTCCGATTTACAACAACTCAGACCAATCAAACGTAAAAAACACGAGAGCTCCGGATTTAAAAGAGAAACGAGAACAGAGGGAGAAAATGGAATTGGAAAATGAGAGACATGCAGAAATGTAAGGGACAAGCCTACCGAGACGAATGGGAGCGGGGAGGGGGGACGAGCCTTCAGATCTGGGTGGACAGCCCTCCGTGAAAGAAGAGCGATTTTAGGGATCGGGCGAGGCCATTTTGCCTTCAGTGTGTTCCAGACTCCTCCGCCTTGGATCAGCCTTGGAGAGGCGGAGGGTGGAAAGGGACCGGTTGGAGGGCCTGCCTCAGGGAAGGGAGATGCCCACAGCGGGCGCTGTCCTCAGCGCGAGCAGGCTCAGAGGGAGATGGAGCGGAGGAGTGCGTTCAGGTTCCTGGGCCCCGGGCCCCTTGCTCAAAGCATTTACAGCAGCGGTTCTCAACCTGTGGGTCGCGACCGTTTTAGGGGTCGAATGACCCTTTCACAGGGGTCGCCTGAGACCAGCGGAAAACACCTGTTTCCCATGGTCTTAGGAACCCACACACCGCTCCTCGGTGTAGCAAAGTGTAGCCATGTAGTTTACTGTTGTCCTAGGAAGACTGTTGCCCATGCAACACCACGATTCAAGACAACATTTCATTTATTTGTCATTAGAAATAAACATTTCACAATATATAATTACGTATTGTTTTTGTGATTAATCCCTATGCTTTAATGATGTTCCATTTGTAACAATGAAAATACATCCTGCCTATCAGATATTTACAGTACAGTTCATAATAGTGGCAAAATTACAGTGATGAAGTAGCCACGGAAATCATTTCATGGTTGGGGGTCACCACCCCATGAGGAGCTGTATGCCAGGGTTGCGGCCTTAGGAAGGTTGAGAACCGCCGATTTACAGGGACCATTCCACGAAGCCTCCACCGTTCTCAAGGCCAGTGCTCCCAGCAGCAGCACTGGACGAGGCTCAGCAGGGAGAGGCCCTCCCTGGCAGCGGTCGCCAACCGGCGGTCCAGGGTCCATGAGGTCTGAAAGGTTGGGGACGGCTGCTCCATGGGTCCCAGGGGCTGGTGTCGCTCGCTGTCCTGATGCCCCAGGATTGTGCTGTTTCGGCCTCTTGCAGCGTCTTCCTCAGGTGAAACAAGAGAGGCCCTCGCCGGCTGCGGCTAGCCTGGGCATGAGGTGGCGCATGGATCGGTCCTCATTGCTCATGAGAAGTGCAAACACAGCTCAAAGGTCACATCCGCTCACGGTGCCCCCAGCATGAGCTGGACTTGCTGTTCAAGAAGCATCAGCCTGTCACTGTGGCTGTTTTATCTCAGTAGCTTTGAAGTGAGGTCCCCGCTTTAGCCAAATGCCTCTCCTGACAAGCCCTGCCCTCGATGGATGTTGGTTTATTTCGACACCCACTCTCCAGAAGCAGGAGCAGATAAGGAGATCGAGCCCCGAGGGCAAGGGCGCAGTATGAGTCAGAGGAAGGGGCTGCCCGGTTCTCACCGGTTCTCCCCGGGCCGTGGCAGAGAGGAGGCTGCTCATGCACAGGGCGGTCCAGACATTTCCCCTGTCCTCTCTCCCTGGCACGGAGGTGTCTCCCTCAACCACTGGCCGGGAAGGCTGGAGTGTGTCCAGGCCGATCAGGTCACGGTTCCACTGTCCTATCAGCAATCCTGGCAGCCACTTAGCTCAAGGGCACCTGTGAGGATGTAGAGGTGGTGAGGGGTGGGAGGAGGAAGTCCCTAAACTCCTGACCCATATCCCATCACAGGAAGCAGCCAGAGTTCTCTGCAAAGACAGAGGTTTCACAAAGCATCAAGGAATGGGGAGGGTCTCAGGGATCGAAGTGCGGAGAAGACCGTTGATGTGAGGATGGCGAGAGGTGCAGAAGGAAGGCCCAGGGAGAGCCCCCTGGAGGGCGAGCTGATTGGATGTGGGTGAACTCACAGGGTTTCTTTGAAAATAGGTGATGTCCATGCACATTTTATTCTCTCTTCCCCTTTAAATAAAAAAAATGTTATTGTTGAGCACACAGAATTTATGACCAAACATATGGCCATAAGTTAAAAAAGTAAACATAGGGCCATGATCTCTATAAAACAAGAGCTTGAAGCAGAGATGGACCTGGGGAAGATACAGCAGGAGAGCAGGAAGAGACATGCAGTTGCAGAATGCAGGAAAGTGAGGAGAGAAAAATACAACTACCTGCATCTCTGAAGGGCACCGTGGACACAGAAACAACACAAGATGCATACACTCCCGAAAACATAGCCAGGTACGCGTGGAGGACAGGACTGAGAAGAAAGCGAACACAATTCAATGGGGACTATACAAAGCATTTAAAAGGTTCTGAGTGTGGGAAAATGGTAAAAAGGATCCCAAGTGTTTGCACTCAACGAGCTAAGGATAAAACAACTAAGATGACGAAAGAAAAAGAAACGCTATTAATAATTGAAGTTATCATTGAAGAAACATCTCTAGAAATGAAAGACTTGAATCTACCGATTGAAAAGAACCTTGTGTCCTAAGGATACCGCGTATAGTGCTCAACCCTACGGCCTTCCTGAGTAAAGTGGATAAATTTCAAAGATAAAATTGGAGTCAAGTAAAAGTGATCCAATCGCCTTTAAGTGGAAGAACATCAGTCTGTCTTTAGTCTTTTCCACAGCCAGAGGACAGAAGAGCCATGCCCGTGACATAGCCAAGAAAGCCATTTTATACCTAGCCACGCTGTCAACCCGACGGCTGCAAGAACAGGTGAACAGGTGAGCACTCGGGAAGTAGGGTTCATTCCGGCCTGTCTCGAAGAAGCTCCCAGAGGTGCAATTTCAGCTGGCCAAGGGAGAGAAAAAAAAAAGAGAGAAAAGAATTGGCTCTGAGCACTGAATCCATTTCACTCTTGAGTGAGGTGATGAAATGATTCCAGCAGAGAGAGAAAGTGATCAGTGTGGGAGAGAGAAGAGACTGTCTAAACAGTGCCCCTCAGGGGTGCGGAGAGATGGTTTTGGAACACAGGTGGAATTTCCTTCTGCCTGGGGCATGCAAAGTTCATCGCTGGGAATAGGAATGAAGGTGGCATGTGGATGCAGCTATTGGTGTAGAAGTTTGGCCGGGGGGGGGGGGATCTCTGGCTGCTCAGTGAGGTATCGCCTGAGTGAGGGAGACAGAAAGGTGTTGGGGATTCGAGGAGAAAGGACAAGACCTGAAACATCCATTTCGGGCGGTGGCCTCCCCTTTGTTCTTGGATTTACCCATTGAGTTAATTCTTTCTGAAATCGTATCTTTCCTTTCCGCAGATTGCTTGGGTTTCATTTGAAGATCTGCACAGTCATTCCTCAGGCGTGTTCTCTTTAAACGTGTTCTACACACGGACCCGTGTCCTGTTTCTGCTCATGCTAGCGTCTGGGCTCCTCAGGGTCTAAATCAGTGGTTCTCAACCTTTCTAACGCCGCGACCCTTTAATACAGCTCCTCGTGTGGTGGTGAATCGTAACATAAATATCTGTGTTTTCTGATGGTCTTAGGCGACCCTGCTAGTGGTTCTCCACCTGTGGGTCACTGCTGTAGAGCCTAAGACCATCAGAAAACAGGTCACGACCCACAGGTTGAGAACCGCTAAGTCTTTTTGTCCTTTCTCTGATGCACGGAGCCAAATGCTTTCTGCTGGAAGGTCTTTATAAGCCCATTTCTGCTGCTTTGCGGTCCCTGGGATTCTGAGGGCCCACACGGGGCCAGTTCTTCTCCCAAGAGGACTTGCCTCTGCTTTATGAGCAGCCAGGTCCCCATGCTCAGGGTCCTAGATTCCGGGGGGGTGGGGGGGAGGACAGGATGCTCCACCCCCCGGCTGCGGGGCTCGTGTCCTGAGGCAGTGCCCCTGGGGGCACTTGTCTTCACGGGGATCTCACACCCCCTTTTGCTTAGAGCTCCAGGCCCCTCTGGTCCCTCCTCTTGCTGGTCCCTGGTCATCGCTCTGTGTGTGCAGCGGTGCTGGAGGGGGGGGTCTTTAGAGCTTTCATTCCCCTTCTGCGGGTTCAGCAATGCATCAGCAAGTGCGTGTCCCCCTCTTTTCTCCCGGCCAATCCAGCATCTGGCTGTTCTCCAGTCTCACGGGAGTAAAAGGAAGCTTAATTTGTAATTTACGGCCTTTGAAACCTGTACCAACCGAGATAAAGACACAGAATAAGCTGTTCAGAAAGGTGAATGATGGCAGCGGGGCCCATTGGTCAATGAACAGGGCACTGAGTCCTATGGCTGAGTCCCTGCTCTCAGCGGCCGAGAAGGGAGGGGACTGGTCCTCACTTCTCTGCCCCCACCCCTCCTTTGCACAGGGCCCTGCTCCCGTGTCTGGGCCTTCAGGCACACCTATGCCAGGACGTGGTCCCTCACTCCTCCGGAAGATTTTCCTGAGCGCCTCTGTCTGTGCCCCCCCTGCCCCCGTGCCCGGCCTCACCTCTCTGCTCCTCAGCTCCTCCGCCACCTGTGAGCTCCCGAAGGCCAGAGGAGGCTTCCCCGCCTCCTCTTTCTCTTCCTGCCAGTGCGGGACCCAGCGAAGGGCACATGCCGTCGGTCTGTTGCGATGAATGAGTTGGGGGAGGGGTCTCTGGAGGGCATGTAAGCCCCTCGCAGATGCTGTTCAGCATGTGTGAGACGACTGCCTGCAAGAGCAGAGCACGACCCGGAGAGGCGTGGGTGCTGGAACGGCCTGGCCCTGGCCCGGGAAGCCGGAGTTCCTGGCATGGGGCAGGGCGTTGGCAGGTGGAGGAAGCCAGATTCCCAGGAGGGCTGCTCTGGCCGTGCTGGTTGGGAGACTGATGGGAATGTGGGGGAGAGAAAGGAATGCTCGCTCAGGAATGGGCTGTGGTTACGGGGGGCAGGGTCAGACAGGGCTACACTCAGCCCTCTGGAACCCTCCGAGGGACCCCATCCAAAAGGGTAGATGTTGAGTGAGTCAGCTCAGTTCTGGTCAGGAGCTGGAGGCCACGGACGTGAACTTTTCATCGGCTTGGCATCTGGCAGAGCAAACAAGGGATTGCTGCAGCGGCGACCGCTGCTCCTCGGGCCGCCCTCCTCACAGAGGCTGGCACTGCCCGCCCCCTGCCCGCAGCCCCCCCTGCGGGTCCTGGGAGGTGCAGAGAGGACCGGGACCACCCAGAAGCCTATTCCTTCTAGGTGCCCAGGACACTCCTGAGCTAGAGGAGGGAGACGCCTCAGTGCTCACTGGGGGACACCACGGGTCACTTCTCTGTCCCCATTCCTGGGTGTCTGCAGGTCTGAGATCCAGGTCAGGTCATACCTCCTGGCTCTGGGACCTTTCACGTCGGCTATTTCCCCATCTTCAGAAGGAAGGCTCCTTTTTCTCTTCTCTGAGACCCACCGCTGTCACTGTGCGTGTCATTTATTCACCATGCGCACCGCTGGGGCTGGGGAGTTTGCTGTGCTTACTAGTATTTGCCATCTATAGATCTACTTTGATAATGTGTGTAATCAACTCTTCTGCTCATTTTGATTGGGTTGTTTTTCTTATCACTCAACTATTAGAGGCCCAGTGCATGAAATTCGTGCACAGGTCCCTAGGCCTGGCCAGCAATCAGGGCCAATTGGGGCCTTCTGGCTGCCAGCTGGGGCCTTCCTTTGTTCCGAGCATCCTCCTGGTGGTCAGCCCGTGTCATAGTGAGCAGACCAACTCCCAGTTGGTCGAACTCCCTAGGGGACAATTTGCATATTAGCCTTTTATTAAATAGGGTAAGAGTTCTGTCTGCATTCTAGAGGCAAGTCCACAATTGGTGTCATACTTTCCAGATACTTTCCTTCAGTCTGCAGCATAGCTTTTCATTTTTATAACACATTCTATTGAGCAGCAAAAAAAAACATTTATTTGTATGTAGCCGAATTTATTTATTTACATATTAGGCTTTGTATAGTATTTAAGAAATCCTTGACAAACAAGATGACTAGGATTTCCTCTTATCTATTCTTACAGAAGTTTTATAGTTTTAGCTCTCACATTTAGGGCTATGATTCATTTTGAGTAATTTCTCATATGGTAGGAAATGTCAGTGCTGTTTTCTGTTTACTTTGTGTAACACTATCTAATTTTCCAGCATCATTTATCAAAAAACTCGTCATCTCTTCATTGACTTACCTTAGAACTTTTGTAGAACCCCATATTTATATTTGGCATCTATAAATATGTTACTGTAATACTATCTTGATTATTGTAATTTTGTAATAAATCATTAAATTTATTCATTTAGTTTGTATTCCTACTTTGTCCCTTTTTTTTTCCAAAGTGTGTGTATGTGTGTGTGTGTGTAGGGGGGTCTATCTAGGTACTTGATATTTTAATATAAAAAGTTTCATTTCCCTAATAAATCTGCTGAGATTTTGATCAGGAGAATCTTGAATCTGTCCATTAGTTTGGGGAAAACGGGCACCTTTGCCACATTGGGTCTGCTAACCACTGAACGGGCTCTCCTTTTACTCAAGTCTTGTCTCAGCACTGTTGCTTCTGGTGTTGTTTATGCATCTTTTGCCAAATTTAACTCAAGCATTTTATTTTTTTTACAATATTGTACATGAATTCATCTTTAAATTTATTTTTGTTCACTTGCGGATCTATAGAAATACGGTTGTTTTTATTGACCTGTATCTTGCTAACGTGGCAAACTCACTCAGTAGTTCTAGTGGCTTTTTTTTTTGTAGGTGCCTTAGGGTTTTCTATGCAGATGGCCACGTCATAAGCACATATGACAGCTTTACTCCTACTTTTCAAATATGTATGCCTTTTCTTTCTCCTCTTTGCCCATATTGCATTAGCTAGACCCTCCTATACCAGTGGTCGGCAAACTCATTAATCGGCAGGGCCGCAGTTTGCCGACCACTGTCCTACATCATAGTGAATAAAAGTGGTGAGAAGAGAAATCATTGCCTGTTCTTGAACTTAGTGGAAAAACTTTTAGTCTTCTACCATTAGTGATGTTAGTTGTAGCTTTAGAATAGGTGCCCTTTATCATTTTGAGAAATTTCCTCTAATTTTAATTTGCTGAGGATATTTCTAAGGAGTAAGATAAAGGTTTTGTTAAATGAGTCTTCTACATTTACTGATATGAGCATGTAGTTTTATTCCTTTAATTCTGTCAATATGGTGAATTATGTTATTTGATTTTCAAATGTTAAATCAGCCTTCTATTCCTTTATAACCCCACTTGGCCACTAGGCATTCTCCTTTTTGTATATCACTGGATTAGAAATGCTCAGATTTTGTTAAGAAAATGTGCACCTATGTTCATTAGAGATATTACTCTGTAGTTTTCTCTAAGTATCATTCTCTGCCTTTGGTGTCAGGATAATGCTGGCCACATAGAATGAGTTGGAAATGTTACCTTCTCTTCAGTTTTCAGAAAGAATTTGTGTAGAATTGATTTTGCTTTTTTCCCTAAATGCTTGGTGGAACTCTCCAGTTAATCCATATAGGCCTGGTATTTCCTCTTAAAGAAGGTTTTTAACTAAAAATTTAATTTCTTTAATAAGATACAAAGCTGAAATATGTAGATTACCTGTTTCTTCTTGAGTGAACTCTGACAGTGTGTGTCTTCCAAGTAATTTCCCAATTCATTAAGTAATTGAATTTATTCACCTCAAGTTGTTTATAATATTTCTCTCTCTCTCTCTCTCTCTCTCTCTCTCTCTCTCTCTCTTGCCTGTAGGATTTGTAGTGATGTCTCTTATTTCTACTATTGGTAATTTGTTTCCTTTCGTTCTTTTTCCATATCTATCTGACCAGAGATTTATCAATTTGGTTCATCTTTTCAAATACTTAGCATTTGCTTTCATTGATCTCTATCATATTTCTTTTTTAAAAATTTAATTGATGATTTGTTATCTCTATTATTTCTTATCTCTTGCTTAATCTGAAATCAATTTTCTCTTTTTACCTTATTTCTTAAAGTAGAAGTTAAGGTCACTGTTTCAAAAACATTTTCTAGTTAGATGTTTAGTGCTATACATTTCATTTTAAGCACTGTTTTCAGAGCATCTCACACATTTTGACATGCCATGTTTTTATTTTTACTTATTGAAAAATACATTCTCATATTCCTTATGGTTTGGTCATTGACCCATGAGTTATTTAGAAGTGTGTTATTTAGTTTCTAAGCACTTGGGGGTTTTTCAGGTATCTTTTAGGTATTGATTTCTAATTTAATTTTACTGTGGCCAGAGAACCTACCTTGTATGACTTGAATCCTTGTAAGTTTATTATTATTATTATTATTATTGTCCCAGAAGAAGGTCTATTTTGGGAAATATTTGGGTGAATTTGAAGAATGTGATTTCTTCTGTAGTTAGGTCAAATTGGCTCACTGTATTGTTCAACACTTCTACCTCCTTGCTGATTTTCTGTGCCCTTGTTTTATACATTATTCAGAGAGGTTTCTAAAGTTATCCAACTATAATTGTGGGTTTATTTATTTCCTTTTTCTAGTCCTATCAGTTTTTGTTCCAGACATTTTGAGAGTCTTTTATTGGGGGTATACAATTTAGCACGGTTATGTCTTCCTGATGAATTGCCTCCTTGATCATTACCAAATGATTGGCTCAATCCTTGTTAATTTCCTTTGTTCCGCAGTCTGCTTTGTCTGATAGGAGTGTGGCCTCTCCAGCTTCCTTGTGGTTATTTCCAGCACGATATTATTTTCATCCGTTTAATTTATCTATTTCTTTCAAATAAGTGGGTTTATGCCAAAACCTGTTTGGCTCAGTGGATAGAGCGTCGGCCTGAGGACTGAAGGGTCCCAGGTTCAGTTCCGGTCAAGGGCATGTACCTTGGTTGCGGGCACATCCCCAGTAGGGGGCGTGCAAGAGGCAGCTGATCTATGTCTTTCTCTCATTGATGTTTCTAACTATCTCTCTCCCTTCCTCTCTGTAAAAAAAATCAATAAAATATATTATAAAAACAAACAAACGAACAAACAAATAAGTGGGTTTATTTGAGGCAATCTGTAGCTTGTTCTTGGTTTTGTATTCAGTCTGACAACCTTTGCCTTTTGTTTGGCGTGTTTAGAGCATTTATGTTTAATGTGGTTATTGACATCATGGAATTCAAATCTACTTCATTGCTATTTGCTCTCTATTTGTCCCATCTCAGCGGTCGGCAAACCGCGGCTCACGAGCCACATGCGGCTCTTTGCCTGGACGAGTCTATTTTGAAGAAGTGGCATTAGAAGAAGTTTAAGTTTAAACACTTGGGCTCTCAAAAAGAAATTTCAATCAGTGTACTGTTGATACTTGGCTCTGTGGCCTAAGGAGTTTGCCGACCACTGCCATAGATTATTTCCTTTTTCCTGACTTCCTTTAGATACGTTGAGTAATTTTCATCTTTCCGTTTATATATCCTCTGTTGTTTTATTTACTATACCTCTTTAAAAAAAAAAAAAAACCAGCACACATAGATTCTTTTAGGGCTTATGTATTAAAGGCATAGTCGTTCGCCCATCCAGGTCCCTCCTGAAGTGATCTGAGAGGACTTCCAACAGAACTGTCCTCTGTTTTCCTTCCTTGGCCCCTTGGCCTTTTCTGTCTACTCATATTTTACATCCCACAATGCATTGCTGTACGTATTTGCTTAAAGCGGTCGATTACCTTTTAAAGAGGTTTTTTGTTTTTTTTTAATAAGAGAGAATTTTATTTTACATTTACCCAACATTTACCATTTCCAGTGCTCATCATTCCTCTGTGTACATCCACATTTTTGTTATTTGCTTTCTGCTCCGAGGACTTTATCATTTCTTTCAGCGAAGGTCTGTTTTTGCTGAATTTCTTCAGCTCCTCTGTGCCTGAAAAAGTCTCTCTCTCTCTCTTTTTTTTTTCTTTTTTCCCCGCATGTATTTTTGAAAGGTATTGGTTTTTTGGCTGGGTAACTCATTCCAGATTGGCAGCGTTGAAACTTTCACATGTTGCTGTACTGTCTGCGTGCGTTGTCTCTGATGAGAAGCTGGCTGTCATGGTTACATTTGTTTCTCGGTGCAGAGCGCGTCCCTGCCTTCCTCGCTCCTGCTGCTTTTCAAGTTTCCTCTCTGGCGCCTGTTTGGGGCAATTTTCTGATGATGTACCTTGCTGTCAGCTGTTCTGCATGTTTCTCGTATTTGGGGTTCGTTTCGCTTCTTGTACGCGTGGATTGGTAGTTTGCACCAAATCTGAAAGCATTTCAACTATCCTATTCTCAAGTGTTTCTCTCCCCCACTTGCCTCTCCTTCAAGGGCTGCACTTACACGTACATGAGGCGGCTGGAATTTGGCCCACTGCTCGCTAATGCTCTGTGCAGTGCTGTTACCCCATCTTTTTATTCTGTCTTATGTCGGAGGGCTCCTCTCGCTCTTAGTCTTCACGTGCACCCAGTGTTTGTTCTGTAGCGTGTCATCTGCTGTGGATTCCAGACATCTCTCTCTCTCTCTTTTTTTATCTCCACCAATTTTATCTCCACATATATTAAAAGACATCTTCTACCTCTCTTTTCAGCATTCTTATGTTCTCTACCCTTCTAACGTACCACACACACACAAAAATCTAGTTTTAATAACTGTTTAATACCTTTTCTACTAACTCTATTAGCTGAGTCATTTGGGGGTCTATTTCTATGGGTTATTTTGCCTCCCCCCCATCCCCAATTATGGGACATATTTTCCTGTGACTTTGCAACCTTAGTCATTTTTCATTGGAGGCCAGCATTGTACGTTTTGTGTGGTTAGGTGCTGGATGTTTTTATATTTCTTGCCATGTTCCTGAGCTGTGTTCTTAACAAGCCACCATGTCACTGGGAACAGCTAGATCCCCCTGGGACTGACCTGGACGCTTTGGCCGGCAAGAGCGGAGGGACCGTTAGCGGAGGGCTGCGTGTGCCCGCTCCCGGGGCAGCGCCTTCTGCGCGCTCCTCCTGGCGCTCCCCGGAACGCAGGGCTTCTCCGCGTCGGTGAGGATACTCTTCCTGCCCCTGAGTGATTTTCAAAACGGTTCGGACGCTTCCTTTTCGGTGGTCTTTCTGCCTTTCCTGGGCATGCTGAGGGGGCGCGGCTGGGGTCTCTGGGTGCAAGTCCGTGGTGATAAGTACACTGGCATTGTAACGCAACCCTCCGCACAACCCCTGAGCTCTCTCTCCATGCAACCCCCGCTTTTCCTGCACCCTCTCCTCTCTGCACCCCTCCGCTCCTGCTTCCCCCTCCTCTCCTCACCCCTCCTCTCCTGTACTCCTCCTCTCCTGTACCCCGACTGGGAATTGAACTGCGACCTCCTGGTTCGTAGATCGATGCTCAACACTGAGCCACACCGGCCGGCCTCTGTGCTTCACTTCCGATGACCCACCAGAGTCTTCTTCCACCGCAAGTAGCACTGTTTCACGTCCCACCAGCCACGCACCGGATTCCAGTCCACCTCGTCCTCACCCGTGTTTGTCTTGGTCCATTTTGACAGTAACATCTTTTTTTTTTTTTTATTTTTTTACAGAGAGGAAGGGAGAGAGATAGAGTGTTAGGAGAGAGAGAGAGAGAGAGACACCGATCAGCCGCCTCCTGCACACCTCCTACTGGGGATGTGCCCACCACCAAGGTCCATGCCCCCAACCGGAATCGAACCTGGGATCTTTCAGTCCACAGCCCGATGCTCTATCCACTGAGCCACACCGGTTTTGGCTGACAGTGACATCTTCACGGGAGTGAGGTGCAGCCTGGAAGAGCGCCCTCTCTCGGGGTCAAAGCCACAGGAACTGAGTCCTGCTCCCCAGAGCCTGATTTTAATGTTCATTTCCTCCTCGTCTACCCCCCACCCCCCCATCTCGGGGCCCCACGAGCACGCAGCTCCCCGAAGCATTGCTTGGACGGCACCCGGCGGTGGGAGCGGCAGGCAGGGTGTGGCTGCAGCTGAGCACGTGGGTGGGGAAGGGGGGCAGGGGAAGCTGGACCTTCTCCCAGGGTCCCACTCCCCAGCGCCTTCAGCGTGCGGCCGGGGGATTCGGTCTTCCTCCCCGAAGCCGAGGGCCGATGGGCAGTGCAGCTCAGCCTGGCCGGACCCGCGTGGTTCAACGACACTGGCCATCGCAGCGGGGAGGGCCTGTGAGGAGAGACCCCGGGTGGCCAGTGAGCCCGCAGGAGGGGAGAGCCAGGCCGGCTGGTGGCAGTGAGCGGAGGAGGGGTCTGTGAGCCACCCTCTTCCTCCCGCTGGCCTGGGTGGGGGGGTGCGTGCCTCCTGAGGTGCCACCAGTGCGGGATTCACTGCGTGTGCGGCAGCTCCCAGATCCGACGGAAACAGACCCTATGGGAGAGGGGGGAGGAGGCTGCCTCAGTCTGGCCAGACGGGTGGTTTCTGGAGGTGGCGAAGGTGAGAAAGGCGTTTCTGAAGAGGCCTCCGCGGCTGGTGCAGGGACTCAGCCAGTGCCAAGGGGATGGTGGGGGGTGGGGGGAACGGGGCTCGGTGCTGGCAGACCACTGCCTTCGGGCCCTCCCGGCCTCCCGCCTCCCCTGCCCCCGGACCAACGGCCTGCTCGACCCGGACCATGTGGGGAGCAGACGACTTCCGCTCGCTTCTCACCGTGCTGCTCACGACGGCGGCGTCCGCACGCTGACTCCGGTCTGCACCCGGGAAATGGCCGAAAGGCGCGGGCCATCGGGCCTAACGAGGAGCCGGTCTCCTCGCCGTGGAGCGAGCCTTCGGATCCCGGGACCCGGTCATTCGGGACCCGCAGGCAGTGCGCGCCACGCCTCGTCTTAGCTGTGGGGACATTTTCAGATGGCAGTGACCTTCAGGCAAAGGACGGGGCCCCGCTGGCGTGGCCCAGTGGTGGAGCCTCGGCCTGTGAGCCCGGAGGTCACAGTTCAGTTCCCAGGCAGGGCGTGTGCTGGGCTGTGGGCTCCATCCGCAGTGTGTGGGGCGGGCAGGGGGCAGCCGGTCAGTGACTCTCTCTCTCGCCATGGATGTTTCTCTCTCTCCCCTCTCCCTTCCTCTCTGACATCGATAAAAACATGTCTGAACAAAGAAAGAAAGGGAACTGGGGAGAAGTGGCTTAATCGGTTGGAAAATGTGATGCGTCCCCTCCCCCACATAGACACACACACACACACACACACACATGCACACACACTTACACACATGCACACACACACATCCACACACACATGCACACACACTTACACACATCCACACACGTACATACATACACACATACACACACATACACACACTTACACACATACACACATGCACACACACATACACACACACATACACACACACACACACACACACACAGGTTTCAACGTCTCAGGACATTTGACATCATCAGAAAGGGACTCTGTGAGGAATTGCACAGCCAATGCACCCAGGACTGACATACTGACATGTCTGAACTCCGGTGGCTCCTCTGTCCTGGGCCAGAAGGGACCCCTCAGCCACACGTGACCCGTCCTGCTCTCTCTCCGTCCTCTCTCTCCCCCACCCGCCTCTGCCCCCTCTCCCCTGCCTGCTTCCTCTTTCTTGCTTTCAGCCCCACTTCCCTATTGCTATTCTCCTGAAATTACTTGGACCACTTAGGAAAATTGGTCGCCGTGTTCTAGCAGCAGCGACAGGTCTCCAAGCAATTTCTTCCTGGGAGAGTGTCTCTGCTTTTGAAAAATACCCTGGAAAGAAGAGAAAGAGGCGGGTGTGTTGGGGGGGAGCGGTGAAGGGAGGCTAATACCTTTGTTTCCGCCGAGACTCTCCTGAGGTCCCCCCGGGAGACGGGGGTTCTTTGGAGGGGCAAGAAAGCCTTAAAACAATGCTAATCGCGTTGAGAAAGCCTTTATTCAGCACCGAGCGCGCAGCCCTAATTTTGTAAAACTCCGCCATTAGGCGCTCCGATTTGGAACCTCCCGGGTATTGCAAAGTAGGGCTGAGATATAAATCCTTAATTGATTCCTCCCAAGCACGCCCCCGGAACGAAATTTCAGGGGAACGCTTTACCGTGAAAACATGTGAGGAGTGCAAGACACCAGCGAATCCACCGTTCCGGGCAGAGA
>PVJN01029831.1:0-26115 GCA_004026805.1 Lasiurus borealis
GCGTTACCCAGCACCGCTCGGGGCCCCCCTGCCTGCAGCCCGCACCTCCTTTCTAGTGCCCAGCCCACCCCCCCAGACTTCCGCCCATGCCCGCTGCCGTCCCCGGCCCGCGCACCTCGCTTCCCTGCGCGGCTTGGGCCGCGGGAACCGCACCGTCACCGCCCGCACCGCCGCCGCCACCGCCGCCGCCGCCGCCGCGCCTCCTCCCGGGGACAGCAGGGCGGGTCGCGCGCGGACGGGGCTCGGACCCCCGGCTCCGGGGCTCCCGCAAGTCCAGCCGGGCCTGCCGGCTCGGAAGGCCGGGCAGCGGGCCGCGCCGGGCAGCGCCCCCTGGAGGCCCGGAGGCTCCGGCGCCGCGGGCAGCGTCGCGAGATCCGGCTCCGCGCGCGGGTCACGCGGCGGGGCGGCGCGCGCTCACCTGGCGCCCGGGGGTGGGTGGGCGCGGCGCGGGGCGGCGAGGGGGCCCCGGGCAGCGCGGACCCTCCAACCCGCGTCGTCCTCCGCGCCCGGAAGGGGCGGCTCTGAGCCCGAGGGCCGTCTGTCGCCCGGAGGGCGGGGGGTCTGTGGTCCGGGAAGGACATAGCGGGCGCCTTCGAGGAGAGGACCGTCCCCAACCGACCTCCCCGCGCGGCCGCCGCTGTCCCGCGACCCTGGGGCCCCGCGCGGCGCTGGGAAGGGAGGGGAGGGGGCGCGCAGCCGGCGGCCGGACCTTCGGGAAGCCGGAACGGGGGCAGCCCGGGGCGAGCACGTGCCCGCGCTGCAACCCGCCGCCGCGGAGCCTGGGGAAGGGCGGGCTCGGGAGCGGAGAGGCGGGCTGCGTCCCAGGATAAAAACTCATCCTCACCCTGGAACGGTCCTCCCGTCAGCCCGGGGTTACCTCCGAGCAGCCCCCGTTCCCGCGGCCGTTACCCAGCGGGTCCGTACCCGCCCGGGCGGGGCGCGGCGCTCCGGGTGCCTGGGGCGCCGATGTGCGCGGAGGGCGCGCGGCGGCGCTAGGGACGCGCAGACCCGGGGCGGGCCCCGCGCGTTCCGGGCGAGACCTGGGTGTCTAGCAACCCCTCCGTCAGGTGACAGGTGATGCCTGAGGCTGCGGGAGCGCCCTGCGGCCTCCCCGCGGGGCAGGGCGGCCCGGGTGCCTAACTCTGACCGCACTTAGGGACGCGGGAGACGCGGGCCGGGCCGGGGAGACGTGGCGCCCTGGGCGCAGGGGCCGCCTGGGGGCCGGCGGCTTTGAGGAGGGCCTGGGGGGGTGGGCTCTCTCCCTGAGGGGCCGGAAACGGTAGGAAAGGGTGCCAGAGCGGTCTGTGCTCTCCGCCTGGAAAGCCCAGGCCTGGCAGGGGGCGGAGAGGCGAGGGGAGGTCGCCGGGCTTCCCACCGGGACCAAGCGCACGGGCACCGTATCCGGGCGCTAGCGCTGGAGAGGTCCGGGCTTGGGTGAGGGCTCACTGCCTGTGCCGAGGCCACCCTGCCATTGGGGGCGTCCTCTCTGAGCCCCCTCCTTCCCCTGCACAATGGATGTTCCCACTCTGGGGCGGGGGAGGAGGACGTTACATAATGCTTAGCACTGGCACCAAGTGGATCCAGCAAATTGCCAAAGTAAAATAATAATAATAATAATAAGAGGAAGGAAGGAGGGAGGGAGGGAAGAAGGAAGGAAGGAAGGAAGGAAGGAGAAAGGAAAGGAAAGGAAAGGTACCATGCAACCAAGGTACACATGCCCTTGACCAGAATTGAACCCAGGACCCCCCAGTCCACAGGCCGACGCTCTATCCACTGAGCCAAAGGGAAGGGAAGGGAAGAGGAGGGGAGAGGAGGGGAGAAAGCCACGGAAAACAATGCCCATGCGGGTGAAGGGTGACAGAGGGCAGACAGCGCTGGCTCCCCGTTGCCTGCTTTCTGGAAAGCGATGGGCACATTCTCCATCAGGACACGGAGGTGGCCTGCCCTTTGCCTGGAAACCTGGGGGAATCTGCCAAAGGAGGTCACAGAGAGGGGAGTCCCTAAACCAGCAGGTCACGCACAGGGATGTCATTTATAACAGGAAAACACTCAACTTTAGGAGAACGACTAAGTAAATCATGGTGTCTGCTTTTTTCTTCTTCAATTTTTTAATTTATTAATTTGAGGGAGAGAGAGGGGGTTGGGGAGGAGAGAGAGAGAGAGACTGATCCGTGGTTCCACCTATTGATGCACTTCTGGCATCTTCTCCCGGAGGGTGCCAGGTTAGGAGTGGGATGAAAGTCTCTATTGGACTCTTGGGTGGCATTCGGGGTTTTCCAGTTTCCTCATCCAGCACCTGCCTGGGGTGGTGGCTATTGTCACCACACCCCCACTTTCCAAACAGCTCTTTTTAAAAAATATTTCATTGATTTTTTACAGAGAGGAAGGGAGAGGGATAGAGTTAGAAACATCGATCAGCTGCCTCCTGCATGCCCTCTACTGGGAATGTGCCTGTAACCAAGGTACATGCCCTTGACAGGAATCAAACCTGGGACACCCCTCCGCCCCCCAGTCCACAGGCACTGAGCCAGACTGGTTTTGGCCCAACCAGCTCTTGACCACGGTGTCATTAACTTGTAACCTTTCACCTCCTTACCTGGCATTGCATCTGCCCTCGGCAGGGGCACGTGCCCCTGGGTGGCTGACAGCAGCTGCTGACTGGGCCCCATGTCCTTGGGACCCAGCTCAGAGCCTCTCACAGCGCGGTTGCCTGGGAGGGTGGGTTACCGAGTGAGCGAATGAATGAAGGGATGGCTCTACGCTCATTCCTCATCGCCCTCTTGGTGCCTCAGTTTCCTCATCTGTCAAAGGAGCTGATAAAAACGTCTCCCTCCCGAGAGTGGTCTCTCAGCGCAGTAAGTGCCAGGAGAAGTGCCAGCCAGCGTGCCTGCTGTTAATCTGCCTGGTTCAGGGGATGGCAAAGCTGCAGGCGCTCCAGAGAGAACTCTCCCTTTGTGGGGCTCCCCGTAGACTCAAAGCCATTTCTGTGACCCTCCTGGAATCCATGGCTCCTCAGGGTTCCTGGCTTCTCGGTGCGTGGAGAGAACCATGGGCAATCCTCCCTGCTGCCCACCAGAACCTGAGGGAACCCAGGCTGGTACCTTTCGGGTTCGCTTCCTTTCTGACCCCACACCTGTGCTTATGCTGGTGCCTCCGCCAAACATCAGCCCTCTCTTACCACCACCCCTCGACCCCGTGGTATTTTATTCATCAGCTCTTCAAACTCCACACGACCGTTTGGAGCAGAGGAGGGAGAAACAGCGAGAAACTATGCAGCCAGGAACAAGGAGGGGGCCCTCTAGCTGCTCTTAGGCTGCAAGACACGTCACTGCTGAGAGAGTCTTGGTTCTGGTTACATCCAGATCTGACCCAGCAGGTCACAGGGGGGCCTCTCCTCCAGCGTTTCCCACAGACTCAGGTGCAGGGGGCTGCTGGTCTGACCTCAGTGGTGCAGCAGGACAGGGTGTGTGGTGTGGTCCCACTTCTGTAAGAAATGCATATACATGAAAAACACACAGAATAAACACTGCACTGTAATAGAGGATCTCTCTGGGTGGGAGGGGGTCAGAAGCTTTCAAGCGAGGTGTAAGATCTGCTTTTTTTTAAAATAAATATATATATATATTGATTTTTTTTTACAGAGAGGAGGGGAGAAGAATAGAGAGTTAGAAACATCGATAAGAGAGGAACATCAATCAGCTGCCTCCTGCACGCCCCCTACTGGGGATCTGCCCGCAACTAAGGTACATGCCCTTGACCAGAATCGAACCTGGGACCCTTCAGTCCGAAGGTCGGTGCTCTATCCACTGAGCAAACCGGTTTCGGCAAGGTCTGCTTTTTACAATCAGCTTCACTACCCTCATTAGGAAAACAAGCCAGCCGTGATGGCACCTCCCAGGCAGGCATTTGCAAACTGCACCCCCTCCCCAAGGGAAGGGCTCCTGCCCTCGCCCCCACGCCCCCAGGCTTCACCTCCACTCTCTCTGGTTCTGTAACAACGGGCTGGCTGGGGGCAGCCGCTCAGAATGTGCGTTGTGCGTGGCTGATGGCCCAGCTGTGCGGAGGGCTGTCCTCATTGGCGGCTTAATGAGCCCCCTTAGCTCCACGCCCTTCACAGGCATTCAGCTCTCTCCTTACCCCCATCGCCCAGATTGGCTAACTGAGGCTTGGAGGCGTGGAGGGATCTGGATCGTCCAGGACAGCTGGTCTAAGACCAGGCCAGGCTCCTGGGCCAGGGCCTGCTCCTTCCCTTCTGCCCGCCTAGAAAAATCTGTCCCCCACCTGCCCACCTGTGTCCCTTCTCACTCCCTCAGGCCTCTGCTCAAACTCTGACCTCACCAATAAAACTATTTTAAAAAGCTTTTACTTCACCAGAGCCCCCCTCGAATCTCTCTGGCCACACAACAGCAACCACCGCTCCCCGCCTCCCCCAGCTTCCTGGCGTCCCAAAGCACTCAGCACCATGTGACAGTCATATTATTCGCCTATTTATGCTTTGCTTCTCTTTTTCCACTGGTCTACAAGCCAGATGTGAGTAAGGATTTCTTGTCCGTTTTGCTCCTGCTTTATCTGTGGGATCCAGTAGAGGGCCTGGCTCAATAACAATGCATTAAATGGATGCATACATGATACTCCCACTCACAGGCCACTGCTCCCCCCACTTTGTCCCGCCCTATGTATAATAATAAACGAGTGATATGCTAATTAGACCAGACGGCCGAACGACCTTCTGGACGTCCTTCAGGAGGAAATTGGGTTGCGAGGGCCCAGGCAGGTGCCGTGGCTGCGAGGGTCAAGCCTCTTGCATGAATTTGGTGCATCGGGCCTCTAGTTCATACTCAGAAAACGACCCGCTGACCCCCAACAGCACATGGTAGGCTGGCCTCCCTTTCCCAGCCTCCTTCTTGGGAGTCCAAATGAGGTTCCTTAAATGCAGAGGGGCCCTAGCTGGCTTGGCTCAGTGGATAGAGCATCAGCCTGCGGACTGAAGGGTCCCAGGTTCGATTCCGGCCAAGGGCACATGCCTGGGTTGCGGGCTTGATCCCCAGTAGGAGGTGTGCAGAAGGCAACTGATCAATGATTCTCTCTCTCATCACTGATGTTTCTATCTCTCTCTCCCTTCCTCTCTGAAATCAATAAAAAGAAATATATTTTTAAAAAATGCAGGGCGGGGGGAGAATCCAAGATGGCGGCATAGGTAAACACCTACACTGCTGCCTCGCACAATTTCAAAACTACAACTAAAAGATAGAACGGACATCATCCAGAACCACAGGAAAGCTGGCTGAGTGGAAGTTCTACAGCTAGAAGGAAAGAGAGGGGCTTGCAGAGAACCAGAGGAGCTGCAAAAAGCTGAGAAACGATGCAGGCCAGACGGGAGTGGCAAGAAATATTCAACGTGATGAACAGCAAGAACCTACAACCAAGAATAATCTATCCAGCAAAGCCATCATTCAGAATTGAAGGGCAGATAAAGAGCTTCACAGAGAAGAAAAAGCTAAAGGAGTTCATCAACTCTAAACCAGTATTATATGAAATGCTGAAAGGTACTCTTTTAGAACAGGAAGAAGAAAAAGGTAAAAGCCAAAAAATTATGAACAACAAATACATATCTATCAACAAGTGAATCTAAAAAATTAAGTGAATTAAAAATGTGACCAACAGAATAAACTGGTGAATATAATAGAATCAGGAGCACAGAAAGGGAGTGGACTGATCATTCTCAGGGGGAAAGGGGTGAGGGGTGTACAGGGAGAGACTGGACAAAAATCATACACCTATGGATGAGGTCAATGGGAGGGAGGTAAGGGCAGAGGGAAGGGTGGGAGCTGAGTGGAGGGGTGCTATGGAGGGGAAAAAAGAGACAAATGTAATAATCTGAATAATAAAGATTTAATTTAAAATAAAGAAAGAAAGGAAGGAAGAAAGAAAGAAAAAGAAAAGAAAGAGAATGCAGAGGGGATGGTGAGGCCTGGGTTCCCGTGGCCTCTGGGTGTGAAAGGACTAAACAGGTGAGGCTGTGGAGAATCCAAGATGGCGGCACAGGTAAACACCTACACCGCCGCCTCGCACAACAATTTCAAAACCACAGCAAAAAGACAGAACGGACACCATCCAGAACCACAGGAAAGCTGGCTGAGTGGAAATTCTACAACTAGAAGGGAAGAGAGGGGCTCACGGAGACCCAGAGGAGCTGCAAAAAGCTGAGGTACGGAGACGCGCGCGCGCGGCGAGCGGAGAGAGCGGGAGCCGGAGAGCCTGGCTGGCTTTCTCCGGCGGGAGGGAAACAGGTGGGGTTGTAAGAGTCCCTGACTCAAACCCCGTTGTTTCACCCCACGATGATGAGTTGGGGCAAAGTCTACCCAGGACAGGCAGCCCCAGCTCTCCCGAGAATGGCCTTCTAAGTGGCGAGGCCTCTGCACCTGCTGTTCCTTCAGCCTGGCATGCCCTCCCCGGATCTGCCTGTGGCTGTTTCTTCTCCTCACTTACGTCTCTTCTCAAAAGCCACCTCCTCAGAGAACACCCCCACACACACACACACACAACACCCCCCACGCAAACACTCCTCCAAGGCTGGGGACTTGGTGCACCCACACAGGGACCTCTTTTCCCAGCCTCTGTTTCTGTCCTCCACGGCTCTTAGGATAAACTATTTTCATTTTTACTATTGCATTTACCTGCTCGGTCATTTACTGTCTACCCCCTGGATGTAAGGTCTAGGACAGTTCTTGTTCATAGCTGTATCTCTAGGGCCCCAGACAGGCCTGGCTTAAACAGGAGGAGGTGCTCAGGAGACTGTGACCTTGGAGGAGGTCCCTCCCTTCGCCAAGCCTCAGTTTCCCCATCTATAAGGTGGCATGAGGCAGTCATGGCCACTGTCCAAAAGGCCCGGTACCAGGCGTGAGACCCTCGCCCATTCCCAGAAGTGATGTGTTTGGCGCAGCACCCGCGCCCCCAGACGCCACCCAAGCGCCCCGAAAACCCGCAGGAGGAGGAAACTACAATCCCCACAGTGCCGCTGACGGCGCCTGCGCACGGGCAGCCCGGCCTGCGCCGCCGCGGGCGCGCCCTCTGGCGGCAGGTCGCTGCAGCGCTCCGCTGCGATCCCGGCGGGGAGGGGGGAGCGGCGGCGCAGGCAGTCGGAGCGCGCGCGCGGCTGCGGCGGCGGAGCCAGAGCCAGAGCCGAGAGCCGGGAGCGGGAGCCGCGGCCGGATCGCAGCCCGCGGGGGCCCCGCCGCAGCCATGGGGAACCGCGGCATGGAAGACCTCATCCCGCTGGTCAACCGGCTGCAGGACGCCTTCTCCGCCATCGGCCAGAACGCGGACCTCGACCTGCCGCAGATCGCCGTGGTGGGCGGCCAGAGCGCGGGCAAGAGCTCGGTGCTGGAGAATTTCGTGGGCAGGTAGGCGCCGCGCGCCTCCGGGGCGCGCACGCAGACAGGCACCTGAGTCCCCCCCGGACCTCTCCGCCCCCCGGCCCCCGGCGGCGGCGGCGCCGCGACCTCCAAGCCCCCTGGCGCTGCACCCGCGGACGGCGCGCCCCGCACCTCCAGCCGGAGGGAGGCGGCCCTCCCCCTCCCCCGCGCCCCGGGAGCCCCTCCGGGGAGGCAGCGCCCCCAGCTTGTCCGCACGCACGGCGCCGGGCCACGGCTTGCAGGGTATCTACCACGCCCCCTCCTCTGCGCATCCTTTAGGCAGGACCGCGCTCGGCCCGGAGACCCTGGCGCAGGGCTGTCCCCGCCCCCATGGGCACGGAGGGGCCTGCATTACGCAGCGCCTCCCTTCGACCCCGGGAGTCCCTCGGAGGGGCAGCCCCCTCTGGGCAGTGCCCCCCACCTCTAGGCTCCGTGGAGGACAGCTCCCTCCCCACCGGGGGGAACTCCGGGGCCGGGGACACCTGGCACAGCCCCCCCTGGAGAGGACACAGCCCCGTGGGCATCAGGGACCCGGCACAGCCCCCTCCCTCCTTCCCTCCCTCCCGCACACACACCTCTGCGGCTCCTCCGGCCTCCATCCGTGTGCGCAGCGTTGGTGGCGGCGGGGGGAGCGCGGGCTGCAGGATGAGGCAGGGAAGGAAAGAGGGGGAGACGCTTCTGATTCTTTCTGACCAGCAGCCCCCCCCCTCCTCCCCGCCGCCCTGGGTGGAGGGCCTGTCAGTGGCGCTCTCCCTTGGCCTGGCGGAGGGAGGGTGGTAATGGAGGGAGAAGGCGGCGGACAGAGATGACTAAGACCGGCAGGCAGGGTGCCGGGGAGGGGGGAGCCATTTGCAGAACCTAATCCCCCTCCTGCCCCTGATCCCAGGAGGCGCCGGGAGAGCCAGGTGGCAGGGAGTCGGGGGGCCACCGCCAAGACAGGCAGAAGGTCCAGCGTTTGGAGGGGCACAGGGTCATGACCCCGAGGCTCCCCCAAGAAAGAAAGGGGAGGCGGAGATGGCTTGGGGGGTGCTGAGAAGGACAGAGAGAGGGTGACGCTCTCCCCAGTGCTGGAGGTGGGGCTGGGCTCGCAGAGGGAGAAGGCAGGAGAATTGATCCTGACCTCCCTCCCTCACTCCCTCCCTTCCTCCTGCCTTCAGAAACCCAAGCTTTCTCCCCGTGACCTTCGTGGCCCAGGCAGAGGTGGGCCTGAGGGAGAGCGAGGCACAGGCCGCTCCTCCCTTCTGGGGAGGGACATCTTGGGTCCCAGCCAGCTCTGCTGTGGAGCCTCGGGCCAGCCCCTGCCCTCTCTGAGCCTGCCTCCGACCCGTCTCTACCGGGGCCTGGGACTGGACCGTCGTTGCTTTCTCTCGTGACCCGGGAAGCGCAGTGCCAGCTGGAAGGGACAGAGAGGAGGGTCCTGATGAGAGCAACGCATCTGTGGGGTGCTGGGAAGCCACCGTGGGGGTGGGTGGCTGGGCCCATCTGGTCAGCAGAGGTGGGGGGGGGGGCGTCTGTCTCTTGGGGATCAGCTTCCAAAGAACCGTCGTCCTCCTGTTCACGTGACCCTAGGAGCTGCAGAGACACAGGCAAGGGACACACAGATGGGCCGCTGCCCACGGCCCAGCAGGCAGAGGGAGGGGGTCGGGGGACCCTGAGACAGTAAAGCCCTGAGGCCTACGTCCCTGAAAGGGCATCAGGCATACCCAGCCCCCTGCAAGGTTCACCCCACACCCCTGCCTTCCGTCCACTGAGTGTCTGCTGAGCGCCTGCTCTGGGCCAGGCCGTGGGCTCTGGGCAGGGCCGTGGAGGGGAGGGCTCAGCTCCCATCCACTCGCCCTTTCCCTGTGCCCACACCCTGCTGCCCAGGACGGCTCAGCACAGCCCCGTGAGGCAGTGCCATGGTGCCCACTCTGCAGATGAGGAAACTGAGACGCTGAGGCTAGGTGCCAGGCCCAAGGTCACACAGCAGGAAGGACAGAGCCTATGAGACTCCAGAGCCCAGTTTCTGGCCTCAGAGAGCCAAGCCCTGCCCTGGGCACAGGATATGCCAGGGTGGGCCTCCATTTTCCCCGTCTGTAGAATGGGCGCACAGACACTGCCCTGCTGCCTGAGGTGGGGGCTGCGGGGCTGCAGTGAGCCCCTGTGTGTAAAGGCACTTCGTAAACACCTCAGCGGGGTGTTGGCAATCAGTCAGGTTTGGGTGCCTGGGTGCCGGGCGGACCTGAGTACCACCCTCTCGGAGTTCACTGTCCAGCAGAGAGAGGTGCCAGCCTGGCCACAGCTGTTTCCTGGTGCCGTGAGGGCCCCTCACTGCCCTCTGCCCCCCAATGCCCTTGGAAGGCAGTGCTCAGGAGGCTGCACAGAGTGCGGGTGCAGGCCCAGGCAGAGCGGATGGAAAACCGAGGTGCAGCGGAGCCCCCAGTCAGCCGGGCCTGCTCCCTCGTGGGCTCCCTGCCTTCCCAGCCAGGGCCGGTCCCCAGGCCCGTGTGCATGGCAACAGCCGCCCTGCCTCCTGGGGCTCCCCGGGAGCCAACCCCCCACGGAGAGGAAGTGGAAAAGGCATCAGAGGAAGCGGGGCTCCAGGCGCGAGGAGCACCCAGCTGTCGGCTCCGTCATGGAGGGCCCGGCAGAGCCCAGGAGCCTGCTGGGGCTTGTCTGGTGGCCGGGTGCTCGTTCTTCCTCCCATTTCCCCGAGGGGTACACTGAGGCCGATCTGTTCCGTCACGCAGCCGGCATTCACGGACGGGGATCCGGTGGTAGGAAAGGCAAACGCTGTGCGTTCCACCCAGGAACCTGAATCGTGGGCCCAGGAGCGTGGCCGTGAAGACTGGGGAATGTGGGCACCTGTGGGCAGGGAGGGAGGGCTGCTGTCCCCGGGGAGAATCAGACCAGGTCTCCGGGAATGGGTGGCCGCTGAAATGTGCCCTCAGGGAGGAGAAGCAGGTGGCTAACCCGGGAGAAGCATTCTGCACTGAGGAATCAGCACATGCAAAGGCCCTGGGGCAGTAGTAAATCTGGTGTGTGTGGAGACAGGAAGGAGCCAGGCCGTGTTTGGTGAGCAGAGGACACGGCCTCCGGAAGGTGGAAGGGGGCAGGGGCTAGATGTCTGAGGCCCTTAGCTGTGGAGAGGAGTTGGGTTTGGTTTCATTATTATCAGGAGCTTTTCTTTATTTATATATTTTTTAGTTTTTAATATATTTTATTGATTTTTCACAGAGAGGAAGGGAAAGGGATAGAGGGCCAGAAACATCGATGAGAGAGACATTGATCAGCCGCCTCCTGCACACCCCCCACTGGTGATGTGCCTGCAACCAAGGTACATGCCCTTGACCAGAATCAAACCTGGGACCTTCCAATCCACAGGCTGACGCTCTGTCCACTGAGCCAAACCGGTTTCGGCTTTTTTAAAAAAAAATATACCAGGAGCTTTTAAGCAGGGGGGTAACTTGAGCTGATTCCAGCTGCGGGAGGGGGCCGCAGAGGGGCAGGAGACAGAGGAGGAGGCCGCGGCCGTGGCAGGAGGGGACGGGCCTGCAGGAGGCTTTGGCAGCGGTGAGGGGGCGCTGGGGTTTGGGACGGATCTGGATTACGGTTGCGATGCGGAAGGCGATGAAAAGGGAGCAGAGACGACCTGGGTGTCATTGACTGGGTGGTGTTGGTGCCATGGACGGAGCACAGGGGGGGCAGGTAGGGGCGGGGTAAGATCAGGAGCCTGGGTTTGAACAGGGGAGTCTGAGGAGGGGGAGGCAGTGTGGGAATGCAAGTCGGAGCTGGGGGGCGGGGGAGGGGGCTGGGAGTATAAATTTGGAAGGCGTTCCGTCGGGTGGATGAGCTCATCTGGAGGATATTCAGACCGAGGCGTGTGCGTGGGCCCCCAGACACCCCAGGATTTCAGGAGCAGATGCCCGTGCAGCGCCGAGAGTGGGGTGTCCTGGAACAGACTTCCAGGCGGCAGCGCCCCGGTCTCCCTCACTCTGGTGCCCAGGCAGGTCCCACCTTCCCTGCCCGCTTGGCCCCTGGGGAGCCCAAGGCCGTGGGAACGTGGCAGAGGGGCCTCAGGAATCAGACCGGGGTTTGCAGCTCAGCTCCCCACTTGCCGCTGTTTCCTCATCTGTGAAATGGGGGTGATCTAGCACCTCCCTCACAGGTTTGTGGGCAGGGCTGGGATAATGCACAGGAAATGGTCCAGGGAAGACCTGGCGGAGAGGATGTGCCAGTTGTGGGCACAGGTGTAGGCTGAGAGGGGGCCCCAGTGGGGGTGGGAGTGGGGGAGCGGATCTCCATCCGGGGTGTGTGGCAGGGGGCCTGGGAGGGAGCCTCTGCCTGGAGCCCAAGAGGCAGCCTGCGAGGCAAGGTTTGGGGCTTCTGCTGCCTCTGCCAGCTCTGCTCAGGTCCCTGCCTCCTACCGAGGCCCTTGCCCCTTCCTCCCCATTTCCATCCCATCCCAGCCTGGCGCTGCCTCTGGCTAATGAGAGCGTCTGTCTTGGTTAGCCCCAGCCCTTCCCGCTGCGGACAGCCCACCCTCACTACTTGGAAATACACCGTAGTGATCCCATTTCTCAGATTTGGACACCAAGGCCAAAGAGAAAGGAGGGGAGAACTGTGACTTTGTAGGTAGATAGTCACTGACCTTAGGGGGGCTCCTTGGCGCTGACAGCATGCCAGGCCCTCAAGACACCGCTCAGAGTGAGCCCAGCCCATCCCTGCCTTCGGGGGGCTCACAGCCAAGCAGGACAGACACACCCTAAAGCACCCCAAGAGCCCTGCTGTGTGTTTGAAGGAGCCTGGTACGAAGGAGGGGAGTCGTCAGGGGGCCGGAGAAGGCATCTGGCACTGAGGTCTAGACCTCAGCAAAAATGGGGCCTTGGCTGAAACCGGTTTGGCTCAGTGGATAGAGAGTCGGCCTGAGGACTGAAGGGTCCCAGGTTCGATTCTGGTCAAGGGCATGTACCTTGGTTGCGGGTACATCCCCGGTGGGGGGTGTGCAAGAGGCAGCTGATGGTAGTTTCTCAATGTTTCTAGCTCTCTGTCCCTCTCCCTTCCTCTCTGTGAAAAATCAGTAAAAAAAATATATTTAAAAAAAATGAGGCCTTGGTTGAAGGAAAGGAGTGAGCACACCTGAGCAAAGGCCCGGGGAGCAGGGGGACAGGGGACCCCCTTTGCTGCCTCCGGGGCAGCCACGCTCTGCTCAGGCCCCCCGCGCTGGGAGCCTGCACCTGCCTCTTGCTGAGCCGCGTCTGTAGCTGGCCTCCTGGGCCAGCCCGGCCAGAGGACACCCCCGCCCCCCACAGCGGAGCTGGATGTGAAAGGTGACCCTGCACCGCCATCAGCCTCTGCATCTGCCCTGGCGCCAGGAGAACTCCCAGGTTGTGGCCAGGTCAGAGGGTCAGAGCCGCAGGGGCGGGGATGCAGGCGAGCGACAGGGACAGAGGGACAGGCCGGCATGGGGGCAGCGTCGCGGACAGTGTTGTCAGGAGTGGGACACGAGTGAGCGGAGGCCCACGGGCCACATGTGAGACAGCAAACCGTTCAGTGCGGGGCTCTGCCCTCCAGCCTCGACCCGTACGCCGTCCTAGCAACCGGCAGCCGGTCTGACTGTGGCATTCCTGCCCCTCCGAGTTCCGGGACGCGCTATGGAGGCTGCTCCTGTCCCTCCCCCTCCATCCTGTCCCACAGGGGCCTCCTGGGCCTCCACTGGACCCCCAGCCCCCATATCCCAGCTCCATCCGTGGCCCCAGGGAGGGTCCCCGCTTGGCCCCGGGACTGCCTCCCCGCAATGAGGACGGCCTATGGGCAGGTGCCCGCCGTGGCCTGAGTGCGAGAGAGGGAATGCCCGGCTCTCATGTGGCCTCAGAGGGGTCCATGGGGACCCCTGGGGACCCCTTGCTCCGTGCCCTGCGTCCCATTCCACTGATGGGGAGACTGAGGCTTGAAGCAGGGAAATACTTTCGTGATGGAGCTCGTGATAAGAAAACCCAGATGTAGCCGAAACCGGTTTGGCTCCGTGGATAGAGCATCGGCCTGTGGACTGAAAGGTCCCAGGTTCGATTCTGGTCAAGGGCATGTACCTTGGTGGCAGACACATCCTCAATAGGGGATGTGCAAGAGACAGCTGATCGATGTTTCTCTCTCATCGATGTTTCTAACTCTCTATCCCTCTCCCTTCCTCTCTGTGAAAAATCAATAAAATATATTTAAAAAAAAGAAAAGAAAACCCAGAAAGTAGCTCTGGGTTGAAGGATGGGAAATGTCTGTGATGGCTGCTCTCTAAGTGTGGAGAGGAGCCCCGTGTGTTCGGGGGGGCAGGCAAGGGGCCCTGCCTTTGTCTCTCTGGGCCTCAGTTTCTTCCCTCTGAAGGCAGGGACCCCTCCAGCAGCTGCACCCAGCCCTGCCCAGTCAGAGGGTGCAGATTTCTTCCGCAGCTTTATGCGCTGACACTCGTGTGCCCGGAAGGTCACCCGCTTTGGTGCACAGCTCAGTGGCTTTGGGTGTCTTTACCGAGTTGTGCAGCCGTCCTCACCGTCTAAGCTTAGAGCATGCCCATCGCCCCGGGAAGAAACCTCGCGAGGGCTCGGGTTTGAAAGCCCCCATGGCGTTTGCCACGTGATTATTCTCAGTGATAACACGATGACCCTGGAGGCCCCAGGGGTGAGGGGGGTGGCTGCGTTGTCATTTTAAATATATAAATGTTTATATATTTTCTGACTATTTCATTGACTTGACTGGGGTGGCCTTGGCTAATGCGATCAATAGGTTTTGGGTGGCAATCCTCTAATATGCCATCTGTATATTGTAATGTGTGCTCACCACCCAAACGCCAAGTCTCTTCCATCACCATTTAGCTCCACTCTGAGTATTTTTTAAAAAAATATTTTTATTGATTTCGGAGAGGAAGGGAGAGGAGGGATGGGGGGAGGGCGAGAAACATCAGTGATGAGAGAGAATCATGGATCGGCCGCCTCCTGCATGCCCCACACTGCATGTGCCCTGGCATCCGGGTTCATAGGTCAACGCTCAACCACTGAGCCATGCCGGCCAGACTGAATATTTTTTAAAGGGAGAACCTAAGATTTTCAAAAGTAGGGGGCATAAGATAAATCTACTTCCATTTTGAAAATATAAAATCATCAGTACCTGGAAGGAAGGAAAGAAGGAAGGAAGGAGAGAAGGAAGGAAGGGAAAAAAGAAGGAAGAAAAGAAATGCAGGAAGGACAGAAAGATACAGTAGAAGGAAAGATCATAGATTTTCTTTCTTTTAAAAAAATATATTTCTTTATTGATTTCAGAGAGGAAGGGAGGAGAGAGAGATAGAAACATCAATGATGAGAGAGAATCATTGATTGGCTGCCTCCTGCACTTTCCCGGGCATGTGTCTTTGGCCAGAATCGAACCTGGGACCCTCAGTCTGCAGGCTGAGCCACGCCAGCTAGGGCAGAAAGATCATAGATTTTCTTTCGTAGAGATAATGTTGTTTGGAGACTGCCCTTTTTTATTTTTCCAGTGGTTTTTCTTTTTTTAATTTTGAGAAAAATTATTTTAAATCTAATCATATTACATGCAATAAACATTAATATCTCAAGAAAAACGATTCTAAATATGATAATATGATAATGTTACATGCAATAAACACCAATTTTTTTAGAAAAATTCTCTCACAAATAATAATATTACAGCCAAAACCGGTTTAGCTCAGTGGATAGAGCATCGGCCTGGGGACTGAAGGGCCCCAGGTTCGATTCCGGTCAAGGGCATGTGCATTGGTTGCGGGCACATCCCCAGAAGGGGACGTGCAGGAGGCGGCTGATCAATGTCTCTCTCTCATCGATGTTTCTAATTCTCTATCCCTCTCCCTTCCTCTTTGTGAAAAATCAATAAAATATATTTTAAAAAAATAATATTACAGGCAACAGCCATTAGCAGTTTCTCTTCCCTCTCTGTGCCTCAGTTTCCACCCCGCACAATGAGAGCGATGGTGGGGACCTGGAGGAGCTCATTTTCAATCGGTTCTTTCCGCCAACAGGGGTGCTGGGCGCGCCCGGTAGATGCCAGGCTCCGGGCCAGGTGTTGGGGGAGATGGTGGCAAACAGGACCAGCCGCGTCCCTGCTCTCGGGACAGCAGGACACGAGGGAACGCAGAGCCAGCACTCCCTGAATGTGCTGTGTGGGGTGGGCGCGCCAGGCCGGGCAGGGGCAGCAGGAACAGAGAGGGACTTGTTGCCCCAGGCAGCCTCGCCTGCTCCGACTGTATTTCTTGGCCCACCTCCACCCGCCTCCACCCCAGCTCCGGGCCTTAGAGGGTACCTCAGAGCCTGCGGGCCCCTTGTCTCCCACCGCCGGAGGCAGATTGGGCTGGAAATACCCTGGCCCACTCTTCCGGCCAGCCCTCTCCCTGCCTGTGTTCTCGGCAAGTTGTCATACTTTATTTTTTAAAGTATATTTTATTGATTTTTCACAGAGAGGAAGGGAGAGAGAGAGAGAGTTAGAAACATCAACGAGAGAGAAACATCAATCAGCTGCCTCTTGCAAGCCCCCTACTGGGGATGTGCCCGCAACCAAGGTATGTGCCTTTGACCGGAATCGAACCTGGGACCTTTCAGTCCTCAGGCCGACGCTCTATCTACTGAGCCAAACCGGTTAGGGCAAGTTACCATACTTCAGAGTCCTAACAGCTCCCATGTACCATGGCATGCTCTTATATAAGCCTCCCAGCAGCCCATTTCACTGATGTGGAAACTGAGGCTTGGAGCGGTCTGGTCATGTAGGCCACACAGCCCCTCAGGGGCAGTTCTGACATTCAATGCCAGGCCCGTCTGACATCAGAGCCCGGGGAACAGGAGACTTTCAGGATGCCCGCCGCTGGGTCCACGCCAGGCCAGGCATGGCGCTCTTGGCACGGTCCGCATTGAACAGGATCTGGGAATCAGGGTTCCTGAGCTCTGGGCCAGGTCTCAGGCACCGGAGTCAGGGTACCTTTCTCCAGACCCCTCTTGGGTATAGCAGTGCCGATTCAGAGGGAGCCTTCGGCGTTCGGAGGTCCTGGGGTGTGTGTGTTTATTTCATCCTCCCTCTCGGCGCTTCAGGGCTGAAGGTGCCTCTGCAGATGGCCAGGCGAGGCCTCCCGGGAACCGCCATCTGCCCAGAATGAGCAGGGCGAGCTGGCATGCCACCATCCGTCCCACCCACACGGCCACGAGGCTGGTGGGCCCGCACACTTCCCCTGGCACCTGTTCTGCCCTTCCCCGGGCGAACCAGGGGCTGGGCGGGAGGCTGGGGGCGTTGGCCATGGTTATTGTTCTCAGTGATAATAATGGCTGGAGGCGGGATCCGCCCGGGCCCCAGGCAGGAAGCCATATCCCTATATTTTGATTGATCTTAGAGAGGAAGGGAGAGAGAGAGAGAAGCATCAATGAGAAGAGAGAATCATTGGTCGGTTGCCTCTGCACACCCTCCCCCACACCCTCCACCCCGGGAATCTAGATTGCAACCCGGGAATGTGCCCTGATCAGGGAATCGAACTGTGACCTCCTGGTTCCTAGGTCGGCGCTCCACCACTGAGCCACACCGGCCGGGTGCATAGAGGACTCTTAACCAGAGTGCTCAGGGCCACTGTGTCCAGGTGCAAGGCTGGAGCTGAGGAGCGCCATCTCCTGAGGAGCTGCCAGGCCTGAACTGTGCTGCCAGAACACCTACTATGTGCTGGGCCTGGGCCTCGAGAGGGAATCCCGCAGGGAGCCAGGCGCTCAGTCTAGACATGGGAACCAGCAGGCGCCCTTCACTGCCCGTCCAGGGGGGGCTGAGAAACAGGCCTCTGGGGTCCCATCTCAGCCACTCCTCTTACCCCTGAAGCCACGGGGGGTGGGGGGGGCAGTCAGGGCAGGACACCTCCTTTAGATAATACTGGCTCACAGTGGAGGACGTGAGATCCAGAGACCGAAGCAACCCGCCCGGGGTCACCAGGCTCGGGAATGGCCAAGCGGAATTCGAACCCAGAGCCCCTGCCTAGCACTGGCCCCTACCACTAAGCCAGTGACCCATAAACTTGGAAGGGAGCATGAAAAGCGCATGGAGCCCCTGTTTATTTGTATGTGGGGGGGATCGTGTTTAAAATCCAGACTCTCCTCCCCTCCCCTGCACCCCGCCCCGTGAGATGCTAATGCAGCATGTCTGGGAAATGTGCATTGGAACCCGCTGCCAGGGAATCCTGATGCAGGCCTGGAGGGGGCGTCGCTTGGAGGGCCTGGGCCCTGGCAGACTGGGGGCCCCTCCCCAGCCAGACATCCCCCTCCCCACTGGCCCTGGAGATGCTGCTGGTCCGAGGGGCTCAGCTCCCACACGCGGCCCTGCCCTCTAATCTCTCCTCTAAGCTGCTTGTGCTTTAAGTAGCCTCGGGGAGCCAGCGACTTGGGGAGGCCTGGCCCAGACCCCTGACCACCCCCTCCAGCCTCGCCCGGGGCTCCCTGCGCTCCCTCTGTGGCTCTTCTCCGACCTCTCCCCCTCGGGCCTGCCAGGGCTGAGCGGGCCTATCTGCGTAGGGTGAAGCCTCTGAGGGAAGATCTCCAGGGAAAGTCCATGTCTCTGGGTACGGGGGGCGGGAGGGGTTCTCTATGGGGAGTCCCATCCTTTCCAGCCCCTCCTGAAGTTTCCATGGCAACAACTGTTGCCATGGTATTGCTGGATGCAGAGCTAGTGCATAAGATGGTGGACCCCAGGCCCGCCTACCCACCCTAGGCTCTATAAAAATAGAAGTGCTGTCTTTACAGCCCTGGGAGATCCCCAATACTAGGGGGTCACCCTCCCACAGGAGTCTGTGAGGGGAGGGGAAGATAGAGACAGGAAGCCCCCTGCCGCCTCCCCTTCTCCCCCCCCCCCAGTTAATCACCCCTCCTCTGTGCCGCCTGGCGCACCTCGGCTCCAGCACGGATCTCGCTGCATCGCATTATCTGTTTGCTCGTCTGCCTCTCCCCCCACAGCGTGCGCTCGCTCCTTGGGGTGGGAACGGTCTGACTCATCATCCCCCATCCCCAGGGCCCAGCACTGGGCCTGGCACAGCGCAGCTGCTCCCAAACATGTCCTCGCCGGAAGTGGATTGGATTACATAAGAAGCCAGGCCCGGCTCTTCGAGGCTCAGGAGCCATAGGGTTTGCCAGGGAAGTCCTCAGCCTCCGGGGTCCAACAGACCCGTGGGTTTGGGTCCTAGCTCTGCCCTTTCTCCCTGGGGAGCCTTGGCCATGTCCCTCCACGTCTGAGCCCCAGTTGTCTCATCTGCAAAATGATATTTCCTGCCCGGCCAGTGCGGCTCACTGGTTGAGTGTTGACCTATGAACCTGGAAGTCACGGTTTGATGACCGGTCAGGGCACATGCCTGGGATGCAGGCTTGATCCCCAGTAGGGGGCGTGTGGGAGGCAGCTGATTGATGATTCTCGCATCATTGATGTTTCTTTCTCTCCCTCTCCTTTCCTCTCTGAAATCAATAAAAATATATATATATATATTTTCAGTTGAAACTGGTTTGGCTCAATGGATTAGAGGGTCGGCCTGCGGACTGAAAGGTCTCAGGTTCGATTCCTGTCAAGGGCATGTACCTTGGTTGCGGGCACATCCCCAGTAGGGGGCATGCAGGAGGCAGCTGATCGATGTCTCTCTTTCATCATTGTTTCTAACTCTCTATCCCTCTCCCTTCCTCTCTGTAAAAAATATATTAAAAATTTAAATATATATTTTTATATATATTTAAATATATATATAATATATACATATTAAATGACAATTTCCATACCAGAGCACTGTTTTGGGGACTCGTGGTTTCAGTCAACATGAAGGGCCTCCTGTGTGCTAACCCTTGTGCGGGGCACTGGGGTACAGAGGTGGACAGAAGCAGGCAAGCCGTGCCCTCTGCAGCTCAGGTTGGCCAAGGTGAACAGTGCGTGCCTGGCACCTAGAAATGGTGGCTAAATGCAGGCTTTCCCATCCTTCTGCTTCCTCATCAACGTGGCTGGCGCCTCCCCAGGAGCTTTCAGTCTCCCCGGAGGAGGGGCGGGGTGAGGGCCGGGATGGAAGAGGCCTCCCCTGGGCTCCAAGAAAAGGCCTTGAACCCAGGAGCCTGGGCCTACTCTGTCCCGACCCTGGGGTGCAGGAAGCTGGGTGAATCTAGGTCAGGCCCTGGGCTGGGGGGCAGGAGACTGGGGTTCTCTCTCTGGCTCTGTCCCAACCTTTCTGTATGACCTTGAGTGTGTCTGTTCCCTTCCTGTGCCTCTCCATAGTCCCTCAGGCTCCAGCCCGTTCCCCGCTTTCCGGGGTCCTGGGGCGCCATGACTATGGGTTCCCATAGCCGGATCCCTGAGAGGCCTCCACCCTCACGCTTGTGCCAGCCTGGATGGGGCCAGGGGTGGGGAGGGCAGGAATGAGAAGAGCTGACGGGACAGAGTGAACGTGCACCCACGAGAGTTAGCCGCCAGGGCTGCTGAGATTGACGTGAGCACAGGCAGATCCCCTGTGATTTGGGGACCCCCTCAGTCCGGTTCTTCTAGGGAGCTGGGTCTGCCGGGGGCTGCAGGGCAGGGAGCTTCCACTGCAGAGTCCCACAGCTCTGGGTCCAGGGTCTGCTCCGTTAGACGCCGGCTGTGCGACCTGAACAGCCCTGAGCCTCAGTTTCCCCATCTGTAAGTGGGAATAAGGATAATGCCTAACCCACGGGGCTATTGTGTGGGGTCCAGGAGAGATTGCCCACAGAAAGCCTGGCATGGCGTCGGCACTGGAGAAGCCTGAGTTCTTCCTTCTCCTTCCTCCCATCCCCCTCATCCTCACCCAGCCAGATGGGCCGGGGAAGGGGAAGTGAGATGCTGCCGGAAGGGAAGGGAGAAGGTGTGGCTCCGGATCCCGGGGATCCACTCTGTGGCCACCGGACACACGCATGTGGGGCACCCTGTGCCCCAGTTTCTTCTGGGCTGAGTGGCAGCGGCTGGGTTGGGGCAGACCTGGGACAGGCCTGGGGACCTGTTGGTCTGTCTCCTGGCAGCGCAGAGGCCTCAATTCTGTGACCCAGGAGCTGGGGTTGCTCTCTCCCGCCTTTCTCAGCTGCAGGCGGCCCCGAGCCACCTGAGGCCCCGGGCTAAGGTGCAGGGGGGCAGCGCTAGGGGATGTTTGGGGCTCTGAGTGGCAGGTCAAGTGACCCGCCCCTCACCTCTAATTCACTGCAGAGACTTCCTGCCCCGAGGATCTGGCATTGTCACCAGACGCCCCCTGGTCCTGCAGCTGGTCAATGCCACCACAGGTACGTGCCCTCCTCAGCCAGGCGGGCCTCTCCCCCCTCCACCCAGCCCCAAGGAGAGGCCCAGCATAACCACTGAACCCGCTTGCCGGGTGACTGCGGCGGGGGGGTGTGGGGGACTCCCCCTCTTTGAGCCTCAGTTTCCCATCTGGACAGTGGGGATAACGATGCCTCATGGGCAGGAGGCGTTGTCATGGGGAGGGAGGAGCAGGCCGTGTGTGGGGTGGGGTTCTATTCCTGGGGGAGGTGGGACCCAGGTGGGTTCCGGCCTCTGATGCTCAATCCCTCTCCCTCTCCACCCCCTCCCCCCCCTGCTGCCTCTGGAGCAGAATATGCCGAGTTCCTGCACTGCAAGGGCAAGAAATTCACCGACTTCGAGGAGGTGCGCCTGGAGATCGAGGCCGAGACCGACCGGGTCACCGGCACCAACAAAGGCATCTCGCCGGTGCCCATCAACCTCCGCGTCTACTCGCCGCACGGTGAGCGGACCGGCCGGGTCTTGGCCCCACCCCTTTTATGGCCACGCCCCTCCGACAGGCTCCGCCCCCACAGCTGTCCTCTGATGATCCTCCCAAGCCCCACCCACGCATGCCACGCCCACCCCCACGGCCACGCCCACCGGACCACCGCTTCAGTCCAGTACCTTTCCCTAACCCCGCCCACCTGTGGTCACGCCCATCGTAGCCACGCCTTCCCCGGGCCACCGCTTCAGCACAGTCCTAACTCCGCCCACCGGAGACCACGCCCACTCCTGTCCACGCCTTCTCCGGACCACCGCTTCAGCCTAGTACCTTTCCCTAACCCTAACCCTAACCCTAACCCTAACCCTAACCCTAACCCTAACCCCAACCCCTCCCACCTGCGGCCACGCTCCCTCGGGATCCTCTGTGCCTGGCCCTGTTCCTGAATCGGCCCACAAACGGCCATGCCACTCGCCTTGAGCCCGCCCTCTCACCACCCTGTCCAGTGCTGAACCTGACCCTGGTGGACCTGCCCGGGATGACCAAGGTCCCTGTGGGGGACCAACCTGCGGACATCGAGTTCCAGATCCGGGACATGCTCATGCAGTTCGTCACCAAGGAGAACTGCCTCATCCTGGCCGTGTCCCCCGCCAACTCTGACCTGGCCAACTCCGATGCCCTCAAGATCGCCAAGGAGGTGGACCCCCAGGGTAAGTGCCCCCCCACACACAGCGAAGGCGCAAGGCTTCAGGGGTCTGATTTACACCTTTAAAAAGGATTTTGGCCACTCTGTGGAGAATAAATGGCGCAGACAGTGGGTGCTGGAGGGGGTGGGAGTGCAGGTGCAGACAACCCTCTCCTCGCTGCCCTCCAGGCCAGCGCACCATCGGGGTCATCACCAAGCTGGACCTGATGGATGAGGGCACCGACGCCCGCGATGTGCTGGAGAACAAGCTGCTCCCCCTGCGCAGAGGTAGTCCGCCCACGCCCCTGCTCACCTCACCGCCCTCCCCCTTCACCCCCACGCCCTACCCCTGGTTGACCCTGACCTTGACCCCACCCACAGGCTACATTGGGGTGGTGAACCGGAGCCAGAAGGACATCGATGGCAAGAAGGACATCACGGCTGCCTTGGCCGCCGAGCGCAAGTTCTTCCTCTCCCACCCGTCCTACCGCCACTTGGCTGACCGCATGGGCACGCCCTACCTGCAGAAGGTCCTCAACCAGGTAGGGGCTCAGGCCAGAATGAGACCCGGGGAAAGGAGCATGAGAACAGAATCACTTAAGTGTACCTTGTGAGGGCGACCAGCCGAGGTTAACATGCCCATTATGCAGATAAACAAACCGAGACCCAGAAAGTAAAGGAGCTTGCCCACAGTCCCACAGAGAGGTGGCAACAGAGCTTTGCTGACCTTTCCCTGTCTGGGGCCTGGGAGGGGAGCCCCGGAACCCCCCAGGATGGAGAGAAGACCAAGATCTTGTGTGGAGGGTGGCACTGGCCCTGGCTTGGGTTGGGGGGGGGGGTCAGGATTGGCATGCACTCGAGCTGAAGACCTTGGTTCCTTCTGAAACGGGGGAGGCTGGTCTAGAAATGGGGATGGCCATCCCAGGGGCTACCCGAGGATGTTTTACCATCTGGACTGGGACTTTTAAGAGCTGAAGCATGTGTGTGTGTGTGTGTGTGTGTGTGTGTGTGTTGACAGGAGGAGGGCAGTGGGGAATGCATGTGTTAATGGGGCATGCGGTGTGGCATGGGGCAGGATTTGGGAGGCTGGAGGCCACTGACCTGGGTTCCGGCCCCAGCTTGTCACTCACCCACTGCGGCTCTGTCCAGCTCTCTGAGCCTCTAGCTCTGCATCTGTACATGGTGGTCAGGGTGATAAGGCCCTGTCTCATCGGGTTGCTGGGCAGGTTCAGGGAGGCACTGTGTGTGAGGACCTAGCCAGATGAGCCAAGGATGGGGTTCTATTCCTGGTGGGAGGTGGGACCCTGGTGGGTTCTGGCCTCTGATGCTCAATTCCTCTCCCTCTCCACCTTGAGAAGGGACAGCCTATCATCCCTGCCCCGGCTGCGTTTTTTTTTTAAATATATTTTATTGATTTTTTTACAGAGAGGAAGGGAGAGGGGTAGAGTTAGAAACATCGATGATAGAGAAACATCGATTAGCTGCCTCCTGCACGCTCCCTACTGGGGATGTGCCTGCAACCAAGATACATGCCCTTGACCGGAATCGAACCTGGGACCTTTCAGTCTGCAGGCTGACGCTCTATCCACTGAGCCAAACCGGTTTCAGCTCAATAAGAATATTTTTAAAAATAAAAATATTAAATCAGTGAAGAAGCAGGTAATCTCAAATAAAATCTAGATTTCTGCTTCTTTGACGATTGAGTTCCTCACTCATTCATTCAGTGAACACACCTCTGAGAGGACTGCTGAGCGCCAGGCCCTGCCCTCAGACAGCCTCTGTTCTGGTGAGCAAGCAGGCCAAGGCCCCTCTTTAGCCCTGCACCTTCCACAGCCACAGCCTCCCCCTGGCAGCCTGGTCCCCGCCTGGCCCTGTGGGCATGTGCGGTTTGTGACTGTGACCTTGGCCTTAACCCTTGTCTCACCCCTCACCCCCAGCAACTGACGAACCACATCCGAGACACCCTGCCCGGGCTGCGGAACAAGCTGCAGAGCCAGCTGCTGTCCATCGAGAAGGAGGTGGACGAGTACAAGAACTTCCGTCCGGACGACCCAGCGCGCAAGACCAAGGCCCTATTGCAGTGAGGGTCTCCCCAGCTCTCCGCGCCCCATCCCTGAGAGCGCCTCCCCCCAGCCTCTCCTCTCCCCTCCCGGGGCCCCCTCCGCTGGGCGGCTGCGCCCCCTCAGGCCACACCACTCTCCCCCCAGGATGGTCCAGCAGTTCGCCGTGGACTTTGAGAAGCGGATTGAGGGCTCGGGGGACCAGATCGACACCTATGAGCTCTCCGGGGGAGCTCGCATCAACCGCATCTTCCACGAGCGCTTCCCCTTTGAGCTGGTCAAGGTAGGACAGGCTCCTGGGGGGGTAGAGGGGGCGGGGGCTCAGGCCTCTCCCATGGATACCTGGGTCCGGGTGCCCAGCCCGGGGAGCGGGGCGAGCCCCATCTTGACCTCCCGGGTATTGGGAAGGCCCTGACTGGCCCTCTCTCAATCTCCTGCACAGATGGAGTTTGACGAGAAGGAACTCCGAAGGGAGATCAGCTACGCCATCAAGAACATCCATGGCATAAGGCACGTATTGGGACCAGGGATGTGGGGGGCTGAACCCCAGAAGCCAGGGGGTCTAGTGCAAGTGGCACAGGAAGTGATGAATGAGATCAAGAGCCCTGGTCCCCCATCCCCTCAACCCCGACTTTCTGGCTCCCAGTTCTATCAGGCGCTGGCGGGGGAGGTGGATGGGAGGCCTGGCCGCCCGCTCCCTACAGCTGCCGCTCTCCTTTGCTGTCCCTGGGAGCGGGGCCTGGAGGCTGGACGAGCTGGGCAGAGCTCTGGCCACAGGGGGGCCAGGTAGCACCCCCTGGGCCTGGGCTCCCTGCCCATCTAGGGTGAGAGAGCTCCCCGGTTCACTCCAGGCGGCTGCGCAAAGCTGCCCAGGAATGAATAGGCCCTGGGGCGAAGCACCCCGGTATCGGCCTGTGTCCTTTTAGGATGGAATGGGGCCTCTCCACCCTCCAGACCCTCCGTAGTCCCAGGATCCCCCACTTCTCACCTTCTAGCCTTCTAGCTACCCTCAGGCCTGTGGGAGCAGGAAGGGGGCCTGGGAAATAGACGGTTCCGTAAAAGCTGAGACCCCCTTTGGGGACTCAGATCCATAGAACAGGGACATCCGAAGCACCTGCTCTATGCCAGGCCGTGAGAGACCAAGCTGCCCTGGCTTTCAAGCAAGTTCAATTCCAGGTTTGGCAGGGGTTGACTGATAACTGCATTGGCCAGGGCACAGATTAAAAAGAACTTTCTCCTAGTCCTAAAATAAGACGCTCTATTCCTGGAAAGGCTCTTGGAGAGAACCCAGTTCAGCAGTTTTCAAACCACCCCTGGCCACAGAGCCTTGTGCATGAACAGAATCGTAAGAGGGGAAGGCAGCTACGAGCAGGCCTGGTCTGGTTCCAAAAAGCATCGGTTCAAAGCCCTCCCTTGGGATCCTTCCCATTTGACAGATGGGGACACGGAGGCCCAGGGCGGGGTAGGGGGGTCCGAGGGCAGAGCTCAGGGGGGGCGTGGGGCCCTCCTGGCAGGAGCCGGCCTGTGACACAGCCCTTCTCCCGCTCCGGGCGCTCAGGACGGGGCTCTTTACCCCAGACATGGCCTTTGAGACCATTGTGAAAAAGCAGGTGAAGAAGATCCGAGAACCGTGTCTCAAGTGTGTGGACATGGTTATCTCGGAGCTAATCAACACCGTTAGACAGTGCACCAAGAAGGTAACCCCGCTCCCCGGCCAGCCCCCCGCCTCGCCCCCGCCCCGCACTGCTCACAGGCGCCCCTCCCCACGCCCCCACTGCTCCTGGGTAGCATGGACAGGCCTCGGCGGGGTGAGAAGGGCCGGCCACCACAGGCCAGGACGGGGGAGCTCTCTGAGGGGGCCTCGCCCACCCTCCTGGCCCCCCGGGCCCAGGGCACCAGGGGATTAGCGCCGGTGAAGTGGCAATGATCGTGGCTCATTACCCTGAGAGCCCCCCAGCTCAGGGAGAATAATAAAGCTTGAGGGGACCGGGAGCCCCCTCTCTGCCCTCAGAGGTGGGCCATCTTTGGGGGCTCCAGGGAGACAGTTCAGGGACAGGACCTTCTTGGGGGCTGCTCTAGGGGCCTGGTCACAGAGAGGCGTGGAGGAACCGGGTCTAGCAGGCCCCCTGACTCCCCGCTGTCCTTCACCCCCCCCCCATTTCCACCCCCCCCTCACGCAGGACCCCCCCCCCACTCAGGACCTTCACCTTCCCTCCCATCACATCT